>JAKTPC010000043.1:0-143789 GCA_030557395.1 Ambrosiozyma platypodis
TTACCATCTTCTACCATATCTTGGTAAACTTACAACACCCTTAAACGGGATGGTATCAAGACTGAATCATTGTATGGATCCAATTAAACCCCTCTTACTCATGAGTTTATTGATTCATTGCAACCAATGATGATACTGTTAACTGGAAATCAATTCCTATATTATATCGGAATGATATCCACACCCCGATATTTAGATACCAGGTTTTAATCAGAACAAAACAACGACATAAGAAGGTTATCATAAGGCTAACTATTTACACCTCAAGAAATCGCCCGCGTAGCGTAATGGTTAACGCGTTTGACTTCTAATCAAAAGATTCTGGGTTCGACTCCCAGCGTGGGTGCAGGCGAATTTCTATTTTTTTGGCAGGAGGTTTGGATGGAAGATCTATTTTTTTCGTTATGAATCATTAAATCGATTTGAAGAAAAGTATGATTAGTCAGAGCACCCACAAGTGCGTCAGAATCATATATTATACACACCGAAAATTTACTTTATGTTATAATTGAATTGAAAACACGAGTCATCATGTTAAAATTGATATCCAATAGAATTTTTAATACCAATAGACGCAATTCAATCACATCTTCAAAATTTCTATATTACCAACGTCCCCAGCAGCAGCAGCAACAACAACAACAGTTTCTTCGACTACCAGCTACTACCACAAACATTAGAAATTACTGTAGTATTCAATCCACAATAACCAATTTTGATAAGTTGGACTTAACAACAAAACCCCAATATGAAAAACTAATAAATGATCATCACAATGAACTGTCAACTACAACCACGACACAGGATCCAAACCCAGCCATCGAAAACATATTCGAGTTGACAACGAAACTAATACCTAAAATAAAAACACATCCTTCGTTCAGCAACGACACCAAGACGGAGTTGTTGAATCTTTTGATTGTGAAATACACCAAGTTCGATTATGTCATTCCTACTATTGTTTTGAAAGAGTTGACAAGTGGTGATGACAGTGCAGTCAGTTGGGATTCTGTCGTTGAGATTATTAAGTATAACCCAGGTAGGGTGAGTTCATCGTGGGAGTTGTTCCAGAAGTATTTGCCTGCATTGGGTGGAGAAGTTAGAAAGAAGAGTACTGCAAAGTCAAGAAAGAAAGCCATGCTTGATGAGATTTATGGTAAGGGTGCCAGTGGCAGCAGTGTTAAGATTACAGATACCGATGATAAAGGCGTGAAGGATGAATTAGTTATTGAAGTCTTGAAGAAGTTGGTGTATGGCGATCTAGTCGATGTTAAAGATGGAAATGGAAAAATCGACCTAGATCGTGCTTCTAAGATTCTCGAGATTTATCCTGAGTTGAGTAATAAGAAACTTATTGATTTTGAAATGTTGAAGAAGTTGGTTGTTGAGTTCATTGATTTAGATATAAGTAAAGCGTTAGTGGGTATTGAGATTAGTGAAGAGATATTGAAAAGTGTGATTAATCAAAAAGCGGATGAGTTGAGAAATAGTGATTATTTGTATTTGTTTAATGCATTAGGTGAAGAATTGAAGGATCAAGAATCGCTGGGTAAGTTATTAGAACCAATCTCTAAATTATTGTTGCTAGATGAGTTAAAAAACAGCGAGAACTTTGATAAATTGGAATTTGACCAATTTTTCATCATTTCACCTAAGGAATCAATTAATTTGATAACCCACAAGATTCAAGAACTTCAATTGGCCAATGATTCACAATCGATTAGATTAGCAATGTTGCGAACAGTTGGGTTTTATAAAGAGGATTTAGACTCAACATTGAAGTTATTCTCCAAGTACCAATTGCAAGCAACTCAGGAATCTCTGGAATTTGCACAAATCCAAACTACAATGTCATTAATTCTGATTCACGAATCAATCCAAAAAAATATCACTGCCGGATTAATTGATATTGCCGAAGCATTGATTCCTCAAGTTCCATCTCCATCAGCTAATAACCTGGCATCGTTGGTGTTGTATCATTCATGGTTTGGTAACTCTGATAAGGCTTTGGATATCTACAATAAATCATTGGATTTATATATGGAGCCAGAGCAGACCAAGGAAAGAGTAATGCTAATTGAGAGTTTAATTCTAACTTCACTATTAGGCAATGATTTGGAGTTAGGACAGTTTATTAAATTAAAAGTCAGAGAGGCCAAGTTGGTTGATGAAGTTGGAGAAATCAAGATTACTGAGTTGTTCAAAGAGTATGGGGAATTGGTTGAGGAGAGTGGCAAAGACGAAGTTAAGTTAAGAGCGTTGATGAAGAAAGTTGTTCTAAGAAGTATCAGAGGGTTTGCTCCCTCAACTGTGTAGGTGTTTGTAAATGTACATACATAATAGTTAATAGATAGCCCCACATAACTGAAATTTGAGAAATGAGTCTGCAGCCAGACAAAGTGCCGAGACTTTGGTCAGTAAAAGAGTAGCGAATCAGGACAGAGGAGTTTATCGAAAGTATTAAGACAAGCTAGGCAGGGCAAGGGCCCTAGAGAAGTAACCAGATAGCAAGTGGAGATTCAGTCATTGATTTAGAATCTCGGTGTGTGATTGATGTTTCAAGAAGAAGATGATGTAGGTGTATTTTTTGAGTTTTTTGATTTTGAATTTGCACTTCCAACAGGGTCCTTCTTGGACGATCGCAGTACATGGCGGTAGTAAGCCCCTCATTAAGTCGAATCGAATTGGACTGGAATTAATAAGTGTTTGTTATTATATTATACGATGAGGCTTGGAAGTTAAGTGGCAACTTGTAACTTGTTGGGTGGTTTATTATGGATCATTTAATAATACAACGAATTATCCAGATATCAAAAATTGAGATTGGCACTTACTCGGAGAGGGTGGACAGACAATCTTGTCACGAGACGTCTCGGAGTGCCACTTCATTTTATCTATATACCTAGTACCCACCCACAACTATACTCCAGTAAATCCAGTTTTTCTTGAAATCATGAGTGCAAGTGAACATGTTGAATGCGATGAGCTCAATATAGAGACAGACGGGTGCGCCCGGCAGCTGGTCGTGCGCCGGCCAAACCTCCGATGGCGAGCTACAACAACTACTTCAACTACTTCAACTTAGCAAAAACCTCTTTCTTTCCCTTTTCCTTTCCCATATTTCCTTTATTCCCTTGTATCCACTTGTCTTCTTGCATTTTGATACACGCACGTACCACCTCATAGCGGTACATTCCCATACTCCATTCCAGTCAACTATCACATCGGCCCTACTGTGCCTCTTATCTCTTTACTTGAGCCTTTCTCTACGCTCTTCTCCTCGGGTTTTCTCAACAAAAACAAAATACCAAAACCAAAAATAAAAATAAATACGTCTCATATCTTACTTGTACCACTCTCGTTTACTCTCCTGTCCTTTTCTTCAGCCCTTTTTTCTTATACCTAGCTCTTATCACACATTTATACAATGGGTAACGAAACTTCTAAACAAAAAGGTAACCCTCAATTTTCCAGAACTGATACTTCCACCTCTGTCCGATCGGGTAGATCTATAAGAAGTAGAAAATCTTCAAGTAACGACAACCACAAACCCCCCTCAATAAGAAGAAGATCTTCTTCAATAAAAAATAATAAAGCGAATGATGAGGATGATGATGACTTAATTCATGGCATAAATAATTTGAATTTCGATGAAACAAATGATGACAATTACAAGTACGACTACATAAATGATACTACCACTGCTGAAAATTTACAGCTTCCTCATATCAATACCAGTGATAAAAACGCTCTGAAATTGCCTCCTTCAATGGTTTCAATGGCTCCAAAATCTCCAATCTTAAGAATGAACTCTTCGTCTTCCATAAATCAATTCACCCCTTCCTCAACCTCACCCCGTTCTCTATCAAGAAGGTCTTCTTCTGTGAATATTAATATGAAGTCAATAGACGGTGAATCACAGGCTGGCCTATCTTCTCAAACCCATAATGGTAATCATATCGTATCAACCTCCCTGAAATCCACCGCTTCTTCTCAAAATTCAATAATCTCAAATTCAAATGGTAGTTACATTAAAACTCCAATAACTGAAAATTTCTCAATAGGTGATCCAACAATAGATGTATCAACAACTCCGGTCCTGACACCTCGGCAAAAGATAGATTTAAATATAGAAGATTTAATACAGAGATTATTAGATGCCGGATATTCAGGTAAAAGAACTAAATCTGTTTGTCTAAAGAATAGTGAAATTGCTACTGTTTGTTCTGCAGCAAGAGAAATATTCTTGTCTCAACCTTCTTTATTAGAATTGTCCGCTCCTGTTAAAATAGTTGGTGATGTGCATGGTCAATACAGTGATTTAATTAGAATATTCACTAAATGTGGTTTTCCTCCTGCTGCCAATTATTTATTCCTAGGCGATTATGTCGATAGAGGTAAACAATCTTTAGAAACAATCTTACTATTACTTTGCTATAAAATTAAATACCCTGAAAACTTCTTTTTGCTAAGAGGTAATCATGAATGTGCTCAAATCACAAGAGCTTATGGTTTCTATGATGAATGTAAAAGAAGAACAAATCTAAAAACTTGGAAAATATTCATAGATACATTCAACACATTACCTATAGCTGCGTTAGTCGCTTCAAAGATCTTTTGTGTTCACGGTGGTCTATCACCTGTTATGAACTCATTAGATGAAATCAGAAACATTAAAAGACCAACGGATGTTCCAGACTATGGATTATTGAATGATTTATTGTGGTCTGATCCAGCAGACACGCCAAATGAATGGGAAGATAACGAAAGAGGAGTTTCATATTGTTTTAATCGAGTTGCCATAAATAAATTCTTGAATAAGTTTCAATTCGATTTGGTGGTGAGAGCGCATATGGTTGTTGAAGATGGATATGAATTTTTCAATGATCGATCATTGGTGACTGTGTTCTCAGCTCCGAATTATTGTGGTGAGTTTGACAATTGGGGTGCTGTGATGAGTGTTTCTGAAGAGTTATTGTGTTCGTTTGAATTGTTGGATCCTTTGGATAGTGTCGCTTTGAAGCATTTGATGAAGAAAGGTAAATATGAACGAAAATCTGCCGTTGCTAATGTTGGTGGTGGTAGTAATGGATATTCTAGGTCTCCTGGTGCCGCTAGTATTGCTCCTCAGTCTTATTAAACAGAAATTGGTTTCTGTTTTCTTTTTGGTTTGGACTGATTGCATATTATGCCGATTTGCTTTTCTCGTTATATTTGTTATGTCTGGTGATATTCAAATCCTTTTGCATTAGACCTTTATTCATGTCCTTTAAATTATATTCATTCTTATTTGTCCAGTTTTCGTTTTTTTTGTCTGTCTGCTTTGTTGACTTATAAAATTTCCTCCGGTGTGTTTACTACTATTATAATTTACCTAAAAACATTAGCATCATGATAATCGTTTGGCGTAAAATAAACTCAAGTTATAATTGCAAATTCAAAAAATTACAATTGTACTCCTAATTTAGAGAAATTATTTTTTTATTTATAATTGTTTGATACATATGTTTAGAGAGTATTTATGATACGGTGTTGTGTTGTGTGATTTATTGTTGTTTGTTTTACCTCATATATTTATTCTATTCATATTTTCTTGTTGGTTTGTGTTTTGTTCGTTACACTAATGCCAATTTGTCGTTGTCGTTGTCGTTGTTAGTCGTCGTGGTTGCTCTCATTTTTACTATATTCTTTATTATAATTATTATTTTGCTTTTTTTTTTTGTGTTTGCCTTTTTAGTTCTGCTTATTATTACTCTTTTTTATTTTTCTGTTTTTTCTTTTGTTTGTGTGTGAATTGGTGTTAATTAATTTATTAATATTTAATGATTTCCTATTATTGTGTTAAGGTTATAGTTTAGCATATTTGACTATCTTGGATATTGGAACTGTTGCTTCAAAATTTACAAATACTGATTAATATCGTTTATTGTTTTGAGTTATTGGATTATTTTTGGGATGTTTCCTTTTTGTCAATTTACTGATACTGCTGTTGCTTCCAATATTGTGATCCAATATAAGAAAAAAAAAACAATAAGAAGTTATTACAGAAATTTCGTACATCTAACACCTTATAATGGTACAAAACTTGTTTTCTTTTCTGCTTTCTGTTTTTGCTAAAATTTTATAAATACATATAACATTCTTCTATATTTAGGTATATCTATTAACTAGTAGATCATTTAGAATTATAATCGAATAAGTGGGTAGGGGTGTACGTTACACTTTCTTGACGATAACCCACCAATTGTCTCTCTCGTAACCATCATCTACGACTTCACCGCCTGCTTTAACGCAATCTTCTTTTAATTCACCTTCTTTGTATAAATGATAATATCTCATTTTAACTTCTGGAGCTTTTTCTTCTTGTGGTTGTGGTTGTGGTTGTGGTTGAGGCTCTTCTTCTTGAGCTTGATTGCCAGTCCTTTTCTTACGTGGTTGCTGCTTCCTTTTCTTTTTAGGTTGTTGCTTAGCAGAGACCCAAGGCACCAAAACATCCTGTTCCATAGACTTATCATACCCTCTTCTTGAATTCTCCTGTTCTAAGGCCCAACAATAAATCAAGGCTGTTGCACCCTTTTTCAAAATTCTAAGAATCTCTTTGATCGCAGCAACTCTTCTTTCATTGGTTGAAAAATGATGTATAACAGCTATGGAGATGGCAAATTCAAAACAATTGTCAAAGTGAGGTAATGCCATTCCATCAGCTACTAAAATATCGTTCTTTTCAGCAACGTGTAAACCCTTGGCTTGGTTGATTAATCCTGTTGAGTAATCCGATCCGACTATATACAATGATGGATTGATGCTTATGTATTTTCCATTGCCGCAGCCAACGTCAACCCCAAACGCATGTGCTGGTTGGGTTGTTAGATACTGTGTTACTATAGGCCATGGTTTGTATCGTGTTTGAGAGAAGTGTTGTGCTATTTCGTTGTACACTTCATGGACGTACTGAGATTCTTGGAGTTGGGGAGTAGGGACTGAGTTGAATTTTGTGGTTTCTGACTCAATCTGTTCTTTTGTTGGTTGAATCTTTCCTGACATATTCTTTTTTTGCTTTCCTTTTATTTGATTTGTTGTGGTCTGGTTTTGGCAGATGAATCGTTTAATAGTTGGTTAATAATATTGACAAATAAATTTTTCGGTTTGGAAATTCTGTGGTTTGCGGCGTATCGGCGTTTCTCGGTTTTTTGTCAGCAAAGAAGACGTGAAGTTTTGTAAATTGTTAGCTGTGCAAAAGAGCTTAGTAGTAGGCTCATGCAATTTTTCAACTTTTTGTTCTGGCTTCAGCTTTCATTTCATAGATTTCTCTATTGGATGCGACACGTATGGGCTTGTTATGAAGATGACTGTTCAGCAAGAGAATTTAGAAAACACATTAGCCAACAAAGTGGTTGAAAATGTTGCACCAGCCGATGATATTTCAACTGATATCTCTTCCGAAGAGAAAGAAACTTTTTCGAAAATCACCAAAGAGCAAACTATCCAACTTGAGTCCAATCATAAAGAAACCAATGAGGAGACTAAACCTTTATTCAATGTTCTATCTACAACTCTATCTATGTTATTAATAGTCTTTTCATTCTACTTATACTCCAAGATTCACTTAAAAATTATAAACTACTATAAGCGCAACTGGTATCTCCCCAAAGATCAATTGAATTTCTTTATAGACCATCCCATTGATGATTTAACTTTTAAAATACCTGTTTATTACTCATCTGAATTCAATTTCCCTGATTTTGGCGATGCTGTTAATATTCAATTACAAGGCCGATTAAAAGAAAAAGATTCAATTGTGGTTAATTACGAATTTGATTTCAGACAAGGCGATTATGATAAGTTCATAGAAGGTGGCTATTCCAATGGCACGTTTGATGGGCAAGCTATGTTTTTAAGATTGTTGTTAAGTACAGATAACGCAATTAAAGTTGATGGGATTTATTCTTACGCGGATTTATACTTCACTTTGGCTGCTATTAACACTAATGATTTGCCATTCTTCGTTACGCAGTTATTAGCAGATTATTGTTTTAATGATGAGTTGAAATTTTACCAAATTGATAATTTTTTCAAAGTGAAGTATCCAAAAAGAGACAGAGAAACTTTGGCTCACTACAATTATGATAAATTTAATAAATGGAACCAAAACATTACTTTGAGTTTCGCAATGCTAGGTGGATCGAAAACATGGAATGTAGATGATGCGTTCGATAATCATTTGAATCATTATTTGGATCTGTTATCTGGTGTTTATAGTTTCAACTACACAGAATGGAAAGGTATGTTGCCTGAGGAACACTCAATTGATGTGGATAGCGACGATGAACATTTCCCAGTTGAATTGCTTGATATACCAGCATTACCTCAATTTTACGACCTAACTAAAGACATCAAGGAAAATCAACAGTTTTATTTAACTTACTATCCAATTGATCTCGCTGGCGAAAACATCCTTGGGAATAAAACTCTCAATAATGGAACAACAAATTTGATTTCAGAAGGCGAGAATACATTCCATAGTATTTCAGATTGGGGCATTGTTTACTTTGCTCATGGAAAAACAGACAAACAAGAACAACAAGACCAACTGGAAGATGATGGCGAACCCACAGAGGTTTCTGAAACCAGTCTGAAAGACTGTATGTGGACATTTATGGAAGGTATTCTAGATTATTTGGAAATGCCAAATTCAAACATGGCACCTAAAATGCGTGTTAACATGTATAAACGAATGGTTATCGTTCATAATTTAACCAGATTTTCCAATTTACTATTCAGGATCGATTGTTGGTTAGACGACAATGATAAATTGATCACTAATGATTTAGTGAACTCTGTTAGGTTTGCATTACAGTTAAGAAAACAAGTTTTGGATCTTTGTTTAGTGTCGAAAGTTGATGATGCGCTGAATGTAAGTAGGGAAATGCTAGAGCTTTTAGGAAATCAAATAGATTTGCTGGAAATTGGTAACGATGTTATTGCTAATGTTGATTTAGATGCGCTGGATTTGGAGTATAATTTTTTGTTAAATTGATCTCTGTTCATTTTTATGTTCTTATGTTTTTTAATTTTTAGTGGCTTGGTTTTAAAAAAAATGTATAATAGAGAGTTCTTTCCTATTTTTCTTGATTTGTTGTTATTTTCCCGACTGATAGAAATTGCCAATCATGGATAACACATAATGCTATTCTTGTTTGTAAATTTACCCACGTAAGGGTAGGTGAATACCTTGAAATTGGGCTACTCACACATATGCTTTCGTGATTACTCCTCTTTCTATTCAAATTGCATCATACGGTTGCTAACTTGAAAGGAATGGTTATTGATGATTATGGGACCGTCTACGACTAATTTGAAAAATATCCAAAAGTTTCTAACTTACAACATGACTCAATGTGTCTATATATAACTACAATTATTTTTTACCAAATTTAACGCCCTATGGTCACTAAATAGACTGGGGTTGGGGTTTTTTAAATTGATAGTCACTAAATAACAAACACTCGGAGGCTTGCGAGGACACTCTTTCGCAACATACCCTTTTCCCTGTGCAAGTAGAGTTACATCCTAATGTTTTGCCAGAATAGAAAAACTAATCTTAACATTATATCATAATCTTTCAACTCAGCTGCTAGATATTAATGACTTGATTATTGCTTGCTACCAAAAAATGTGTCTATCGTTCGTGCACTGCCTTGAAACATTTTTTGAGAAACGGGCAGTTCAATTTTCTTCTTTTCTGATATGCAATTCAAGTTCATAGCATAACAGTTAACCGAATTCAATTGAGGGAAACTTCAACAAGAACTTTAAACATAGCATGACAGTAGATGAAGAAATAGCACGGCTACATAACAAAGGAATCAACATAGATAATGATTTATACATGGCTTTTGAAATGTCAATTATTGCCAACGAACACCTAATTGTCTTATCACCAAATCCGGAACTAACAGCAATTGAAACGAAATTCATAGCGGGCACGATATGGGGAATTCAGAATATAGTATATTTAGCACTAACTCATAGTCCCAAACTTGATACATTGGAGAAATACTTCAAATCAGCACAAGGTAAAAATGCGATTATTATTATGATTGGATTGGAAAATGTATCTCAAAATGTTCAATCTAAAATTTTAAAATTAATTAAATCAGTTAGACCAGCTACATTTTTCACACTCGTTTCAATAATTAAATATAGAGATAATAATGCTAAATCATTAACTTCAATAAATAAATACCTTCGATCCGAATTTTGGATGGTACAAAAACATACTCCAATTCCATCACTTAGTTTCAAATGTAAATTGAATCCCGCTACCCCCTCTAGAACATCACAAATTGAATCAATAAGGAGCAAGTTAGCAGGCGTTAAACTAATACGAGATATACAGGCTTATATTTATGATATTATAGTGTTTACAAGACTTCATAGGATGGTTGTTGGTGGCATACCTACTTTTTTATTGAAAAAACTTGAATCTTTTGTGAGAGTTTATGCAGTTCTAAATGGGTATGATTTTGCTATACCTCAGATGGTTAAGATTGCAGCTATGAAACTGTTGCCTTTACATATTAAATTGTTAAAAGATGCTGAAAATGAACCAACTTTGCTATACGGAAGTGATATTAATGTGATAAAACAGGTGGTCGATAATTGGAATGAGGATTTGGTGGTTGAAGATATTTTAAATAAAGTTCAACCTCCGGTGTAACTTACTGTATATTTAATTATTTGGTTAAATTATGATTAATGACATGTCTTGAGTAGCTCCATATAATTAAAATTACCCCAGAAATTAGAATGCACAAAACATGTGCCACAGGCGGAGCGACACGCGCCACGTATAAAAATAGGCTGCAATATGGTATCAACAACAATTATCTTCTTTGAGTTCCTTAACCTCCTTATAAAAGGCGGTTTCAGATAACTCGTTCATTCTCATCTGCTTCCAGCGCAGCAATTAGCTCACATATATATATATTCTGTTCTATCACCTTTTAGGAATCACGAAACAATAGTCCCAAACTGCAGCTACACTATCTCTTTCAAGGCATTCAAATCATCAATCAGCAATGGGTATTAAGAAATTCTTCAAGGGTCCAAAGCCACCACCTGAAATGACTCAAGAACAGACCAGAGAACTCTTGTTGAACAACGGTGTCACTCTTAGAAGTGCACCAAATGAAAGAAAGTTCAAGTTTGGTGAATTTAGTAAGTATACTAAGGAGAAATCTGAGACCATGGATCCTAACGCTCATCTAAAACCACGTTTGCCAGGACAACAAGGCAGCAATAGTGGTTACGGTAGTTCTTCGTCGGGATCAGGCTACGAATCAGACCCCTATAAGACACAACAAGGTACTTATGGTAGTTCCCGTTTTAATCCAAATCAGAGTCAAAATGCCAATTTTAATGGACAAAAGCAGCAGCAATCAGTGCCATCATCCTCTGCCCCCGCTTACGATCCATACAACACACAACAACTACAACAACATCTACAATCGGCTTATGATCCTTATGCCACAGACACAGATGCTTATTCTCAATCTATAGGAGGCAGATCATCAGCACCTAATAGTAGATCACAACAAGCTCAGGTTACAAAGCCCCAAGAACAAAAATCTTTTGATCCATATGAAGCTGAACAAGACATTGATTTAAATGATTATCCGGCGGCAAACGGTGGCCAACAGCAACAAGAATCTTCCGCATATGATCCTTATTCCCAACAGGAGGTTTATCAAGACCAAGAAGAAGTTGATTCAGAGGAAGAAGAAATTAATAGAATTGTGAGACAAACTAAAGATGTCCGTGGTGATACTGTTAAATCCACTCAGAATATTTTAACTCATTTAAGAGGTGCCGATGATACTGGTGCTAACGTTATTGGCGCTTTAGGATCACAGCGTGAAAAGATGTACAGAATTGAAAATAATTTGAATGCAATGGAAAGCCAGCAAAGATATGTTGACGTTCACGTCAAAGAGTTAGAGCATTATAATAGAAGCTTGTTCCACATCAAAACATCTAACCCATTCACGAAGAAGAGTAAGATCAGAGCCGCCGAAAGACAAACGTTAGCTAACAAACATGCTGATAGAGAGAGAGATTCTGAATTAAATTCTACATTATACCAGACACAAAAGAAATTAGGTGGTCAATTGAAAGATGATCCTGATTTTGCAATTCATTCTGAGCTACAAGAAAAATACGACTACGATAAGAGAGTTAAAGATGCATCTAAGTATTTAACTGAAGATCACGACGAAGAAGATGAAAGAATGGAAGTTGAGTATAGTAGAAATATTGATGAAGCACAAGTTTTGGCAACAAGACTGAAGCAAAAGGCCAACATCATTTCTTCTGAAATTGATACACAAAATACAAGATTGAGAGCTATTAGTGAGAAGGTTAACAAAACTGATGATAAGCTGACTATTTCTACCAATAGAATCAGGGGTATCTAAAAAGGCACCAGAATACCGGACTCTTTTCTTTTTCCAGACTGCCACTTCTATTTTTGATTGTTCCAATTTCCTTTAATTTTGTTTATATACCTTTTTGATTTTAATTCCTCTAATGCTGTATACCGTATAACAATGGTAAAGTAATCACCCGCAAGGTTAACTGAACACTACTTGCTCGCGCAGCACTAGTATAAATAGGAGTCGATTCCCCCCTTTTCGTTATCTGGTCTTGTTCTCTTGTGAAACACCCTTTCTGTGTGGGACCTCCTTACTCTGGTGGGTCCTTCCCCAGACCTACCACCCAACTGAAGTGGGTAGCCTCCTCTTTTTCTTTTTCATCATCTTCTCCATCATCAAAGGCTGCTCCTGTTCATGCTTGCGGGAACTGATCACCACTGCTCCTCCTGCGGCCATCCTAGGCACCAGACGTTAGCCACCTATAAATAAGCACAAGCAGCAACAACAGCAACAACAACGGCGAAGACAATTAACAAGGATTAACTCTTTAAATCTGATGACAATAAAGAAAATGGCATGTTAGTTTTAGAAAATTGGGAGACGTCATCCTGATCATAATGAGAGAACGCGCTAGCCTACAGTATGAATATCAATCATTAGGGACCACCTCTAATGTCAACTAAATATCCCAATTTAACTGTTTTCGATTTTGAAGCCTTTGATTGATTTCTTACTGTGACGAATTACGTGGAATATTATTATTATTATTGTTATTATTATGTTTAGTGAAATTGAAATTAGAATTATTCCAGTAATTTCGTCTCGACAACGAGGTCCACATGCCAACCTTCTTACTTTATGCCACTAACTATACTTCTAGTTTGAATACTACTTGCTTTGTATTGAATTTTAAAAGCAATCAAGAATGAGGTGAATCTTGTTTTATAGATTAGATTAGTTTTTGCCTTAGTTTTAGTTTGAGTTGAAATTGAATAAAAGGTTATTAATCACTATGTTAAGAAATATCCAGAGCTTGAGAATATCGTTACCCCATTTTTATCAGACTTGTCATACAGTACTTACCCATTAATCATATAATCTAATTAGGCTTACTACCTCATTTCTGATTTATCAATTATGCGTCATACAGAAAGAAAATCAGTAGGTAATCGGCGAGAAACCCCCTCATTTTTCTCAGTTCCTGAGTATGAGATCCGTTGTTGAAGATTATTGTCAGTTTTTATGCTATATTATAGATAGCACTGGGTATTTGACTAAACATTCTATATTTATGGATATACAATTTGGTTTTGGTTGATTTCTTTTATGTTGGTGACTAGCGTGTTAATAATATTTGGTTCTCTTGTTGTTTTTAAGTGCTACCGTAAAATTTCAATCAATGTAATAGTATTTATGACTGGGCTATACTTTCTTTCTTTTGGTTTCTGGTATGGTTTGGTTATTTTTAGCCAGAGAAGTTTGAATGTGTTTTACGAAAAAACAGTTTACAAAGACTTATGATAGAGGTATGTAGCTTTTTATTTATTTGATGTTTTCTATTCTATATATTTACGCTTTATGGCTCTTCGTGTATAGGTTTTTCAAGATTGTTTTTTTCCTCAAAGAACTTGTAAATCCTAAAATTAAAACCGGAGTCGGATATCTCGCTCTCAAAGCGGTCGTGCGCGTATCAAAGACTTGGTGGCGAAGACTCATTTTGAAGAGTGACTTATCAGGCCTGTATCGTTTCCGTTTCTTCTCTGCTTTGGATCTCCTGTGATTACACGCCATATTCTTATTTATTCCTATTTATTGGTACTTTCAATACTATTCGTTCCGACTTCGTTTGAAAAACTAACACTCATACCACCCAGCTCAAAAGCGTTTCAATCAACAACTCTATATCATGGTGGCGAGCAAGATAAGAGAGATCATATCGGTCTCTCGTCGAACTGCTCGTGGACTGAAACAGACTATTGAAGACATAGCTGAACAGTTGATAGCAAATCACAGGGAATCGCATGTCCAGCCTGCTCTACAACCAATCCCTGTTAGAGCTCCACCTGCCAGACATCCTTTATTAGACGGTCTACGCAACTCTAATGCTAAGGCAGCTCACGCTAGAAACTATTCAACTTTAATCTCGAAGAGATCTTTCACAACGGCTAAAACTACTAATTTCAATATTTTATTTGGAAAGAAATCGTACATTCCAAATTACAATTATACTAAGAGAATCAATGCCTCAAATATGGCTAGAAATGTTGTTTATCAAGTTCAACCATTCAGAATGTCTGGTAGAGTTGGTACCCAATTTGCCAATAATATGTCCCATGGCGGTGTTCCAAGCAATCTATACCGTCATTTCACCCAGCATAATGCTAGAATGTTTTCAACATATGGAGCAAATGTGGCTTCTCAAGCTGTTAATAATTTAACTCAAGGTTTGAGAGCCGGTTTTATTAAAGGTGGTGGATTAGCTCAACAATTATCCAAAGGCTATGTTGGCTCTATGAATGCCAATCCTGCTTATGTTGATCAAGATATTAAATTAGCTAGAACCGATTCTGAAGCTTCTGAATTATATTCTGAAGGTTGTTTTGTTGAATTTACTATTCCAACTTCCGCTTATGTTCCATCTGTTGCTTCTGCTGTCGCAGTACAAGAAGAGGAATCTCAAGAAACCTTTAAACAAAATGGTAAGACTCATCATAAGAAGGAAAAGTTTTTGTTAGATGATGAAATTTTTGATGATTTCAAAAAGAGAGAAATGCAAGAAATTAAAGCGTTATTAGATCAAGTGATTTTCCGGGAGACCGTATGGAAAGAAATTGAATCATTACGAGATGGTATAGGAACTGCAATAACTGAAAGGCTGTCAAGAAAAAGTAATGTTATTTACAGATTTTACTATCCTGATTGTGAACGTAGTAAGATGGAAAGACATCTAAATGATTTGAACATTGTTCATGGTACTGTCGTTTCATGGTCGGAGTCTTCCTTGGCTTCATCATCTGGCCCTCCTTCAATATTGTCCGCACCTGGAAGTTCTGACTTTACTCCAATTGATATGTCTAGGTGGTCTACATTGAATTCTGAAGGTGGCTCATCATGTATCTTGTCGCCTACTGCATCTCAATCATCTGCTAGCGATAATGATGGCAATTCTTCATCTGAGGAAGATTTAGATGATTTTTCATTTTATTATGCTGATGAGCAAGTTTTATCTGATGTCACACCTGACGTAGAGCATATTGAATCTGTTAGTTCAATTGCCAATAGTGTTGTGATTGCCTCTCAACACACCTTGACTGGTGCTTATTAGTTCATTTTTCTTATTATTCTTTTCACTTTGTTGTATTTTGCATGTTTTTTAATATCTTATCACATACTTTCCATACCTATTTTATGATTTTTTTATGAGGTTTACTGTTTACTTTTTTCCTAGTGCTGGGGGTGTTTCTTTTTAGCGTTGTTCATCGTTCATTGAATGTTTCTGAGTGTATCTTCGAGCATACTTCTTTATATTTCAACTATCCTATTATTATTACACAAACAGCGTGTGCGCACAGTAAACAGACAAGCTCGCGGGCGGTATTGTTTCGAGTACTAATGGGGGGCCTGGACAACCAGCTTAATTCTAGAAATCTAGAGATCAGTTCTGTGCTGGCCTGTCAGTTCAGAATACCTAACCAAATCAAAGCTATGTCGGATACATTGCCTCTGCCTGCCACAGACGACTCTTATTTACCGGATAACGCCTCAGCTACCACCATTGGAGATAGTGCAACACAGGATCAGATCAAAAAGACACCTGTTGAACAAGACTTGCCGCAAGCTGAAACGAAAACACCAACGACACCAAACTTGAACAACACGAAAATGGGCTGTAATGACAGTGCTACAAATACTCTTACTCCTACATCCAAGTCTACACCAAAATCGAATTCGGTGATGGAGTTGCCTAATGAATCTCAAGATACTTTCCAGAGTGCTTTTGAAGAAGAGAGTGAGCTGGAAAGAGAGTTTGGCATAACTACTGGCCATGACGATGACGATCATGAATCCACACAAATTGAAAATGATGATGAACAGGATGTGAATGGTACTACAATGGAAGTTTCACCAGATTGGCAAACGCAAGAACAACCCACAAAGCAGCAACTTGCTAATAGTCCCACCAAACCATACAGTGCTGAAGCTACACCTGTAGTTGAAACTTTTAATAAGGCAGCTCTAGGAAAAGAACATGAAAGTACTCCTTCAAGTGGTGAAACGTTGGAAAAAGTCAAAACTTTAGAAGAAGATGATGACGGCAAATCATCAACAAACACAAAAGGACATTCAAGGGTGCCAACTCTAACAACCACATCAACTACTTTCAATAATGAAATTAATTCTGCAACTATTCGTGATGAAAAGCAGCAATTACAAGAAGAACAAGCAGCCAGTTTTGATGATAGCAAAGCATTCGCCACAGCTCCTGTCCCTCCACCTAATGCAACTGCAACTGATGGTTGTGATCAACTTCCTACCAAAAGTGTTACGCACCTACAATCAGCAAATGACTCAGTTATTTCTCTGAATTCTGTCCAGCCTTCAGTTTCTTCACATTTACCAGGATTTAAGAAATGGTTTAGTTTTAGTAAATCTGCGAATAATTCAACAGATAGTTTATTTACTTTTAAACAACTTACTAAAAATGTTCAATATAATTTGTTATATTCAAGATTTCAAACAAATGAGCAAGACTTCAAATCGAAATCACCAAAAGATCAAGACTTTGTTTTAGCTTCTGCTAATAGTTTAAGAAAAACTTTCAATGAAATTAAGACAGGTATCGAATACTCAAATGATGAAATGCTCATTCAAGGTATTGATTGGGAATTTTGGTCTCGAGTTGTCAATGATTATTCCACTGTTGTTACTAAGAATTCAGATGAATTGTTACGTCATATCACAGTTGGTATACCAAGAGAATTAAGGGGTATGGTTTGGCAATTAATATGTAATTCCAAATCTTTTGTCCTTGAAGAGTTTTTCAGAGATGGTAGATTACAATCCAGTGATTTTGAAAGTCAAATCAAAAGAGATTTGGCAAGAACGAGTTTTGTTACTGCTAGTGCAGTAAAAGCCAAAGCTGATGACTTGTTTGATATTATTAAAGCTTATAGTTTATATGATATGGAAGTCGGCTATACTCAAGGTATGGCTTTTATTACTGTTCCTTTGTTGATGAATATGGATGCAAGTGAAGCATTTTGTATGTTGACTAAAGTTATGAAGAATTATGGCTTCAGAGAACTGTATTTGCCTGAGATGCCTGGATTACATTTGAAATTATATCAATTTGATAGATTGATTGAAGATTTATTGCCTGAGTTACATTTACATTTGAAAAGACAAGGTGTTAGATCGTCAATGTATGCAACTCAATGGTTTTTAACTTTGTTTGGGTACAAATTCCCATTAGATATGGTTTTACGTATTTATGATGTTGTCATTGTTGAAGGTATCGAATCTATCTTAAAATTCGCTATTAATTTGATGACCAAAAATGAAGCTGCTTTGTTAGATTTGAAGTTTGATGATTTGGTTACATTTTTGAAAGATAAGTTGTTTTTCTATTATATTGAAAATTCTGGTGCAAGTAGTACGAAAGATGGCACTACCGCTCCAAGAGGCTTAGCTGATGCTTATACTAATAAAGAGATCACTTCTGATACATATAGATTAGATGAATTTGTTAAAGATTCAATGGATATTGAAATTTTGCCAATGACTTTGCGAAGATATTCTTCCGAATATGAAGAAGTTAATAGGTTAGAAAGAGAAAGAAGAGAAGAGATTGAAGAAGTGAGAAGTAAGAATGGCTATTTAACGAGAGAGATCAGAACAATTGAAGCAGCCTATGCAACTTTGAATAGAGAACATGTTGAAATTGCAAATGAAATGGTCCAAGGCAAAGTTCAAATAGCAACATTACAAGATGAAAATAAAGAATTACAAGAACAAATTGAAGAAATGACCAATAGACTGCAGCATTTAGAAAAACAATCCGATACCCAAATTGATTTCACGGGAGAAATTTCAGATAACATGGGATTAGAAATCCAGAAAACAATGCAAAGAAACTTAGAAGTTATGGAAGAGAATAGAAATTTGGAAGATGCATTAGCTGCTTTGGAAACGCAATATGCTGATTTGAAAACAGAACTGGAACATGTGAAGAAGACTGGTAAATGGGGTGTTAAAACATTTTGGTAGTTTGGTGTAGTACAGTAATTTTATTTTGGCTTCATAATTTAATTACACCTACTTTTTGATTTTATTAAGTTGTTGTTGTTATTACGCTTTATATATATATATCATTTCATTATATGTCCTTCCTTGTTGTTATTATATCATCAGTTTTAGTTTATTATTATCCCCTTTATTGCATTTGTGATCATTATATCGTATGTTTATATTCTCCATGATATAATGTCATTTAAAAAATTAATATCATTTCGTTGTTTTCATCAAATACAAGGAACTAAAACAAAGGGGAGCGATTTAAGCCCTTCAGCATAAGCGTGATACCGACTGAAGTGTTAGTGCACGCGAGTTATGCGGTCAATTTTCAACCTCACTTGATATAAGCTTCAACACAATCAGTGCTTAAAGATGGAGTAAAGTTATCAAACTTCTGAAGTCTTCACACACAACTTGTTCGCCAGGCATGTTTTCTAGAAGTCCATTAACCAGCTTGAAACCAGCTGGTCAATCCATAATAAGATCTTTTTCATCATCATCGATAAACAATGCAAGAGAATATAAATCAGTTGTTAACAGACAATTGAAAAAACAAGTGCCTTTAAGTGAAGGTGACTTGAAACCAAGAGAATTATATATTCCTAAAGAAATACCTAAATATCCGGCCTATCCATATGGTGATTCCAGAATTTTTAAAAGATCAAATAGGGGTTTGTTTGGTGGTCAAGTTATTTCATTTGGTAATCAAGTTTCAGAAATGAGAAATAAAGCTAGAAGAACTTGGTTACCTAACATCATCACAAAATCATTATGGTCCGAATCATTGAATAGATTAGTTAGAACGAAAATGACCGCAAGAGTGTTAAGAACTATCACTAAAGAAGGTGGTTTGGACAATTATTTAACAAAGGATAAACAAGCAAGAATTAAAGAATTGGGACCATTTGGTTGGAAACTAAGATACGATGTTTTAATGGCCAGATCCAAAAAAGACATGAAACCTCATTTTTCAATTGCTGAAGGTACAAAAGGTGAAAGAATTAAAGTATACTATACCGGTAATTACAATGGTGAAGAGTTAAAGTTGAAAATTGGTAAAAGAAGATTATTAACTTTATTATTCCCTGTTGTTAAAAATGATACTACCGGTGAATTGAAATTTTCCACTTTTAACGTCGCTCGTGCTAAATTAACCATCGGTGAAATCATTAGAGAGTGTGAAAAATATAAAATTGATTTAAAACAATTTAGCTTGTAATTTATTAATTGAACTCTTCTTATATAATCCTTTACGATTTGTTTATGTATATAGTCATAATATTAGATTTCAACCAATCTTGTCATCCAATAATTCTGCAGTTTCTTGAGTTATGAAAAATAGCTGATATTGCTGATCTGCTATATTGATAACGAAAAGGTAACTTCAAGATCTAGGAATTAGGGATTCATGTCGTGTATTAACCAGTCGCTGGTCGATTCCACAGATCGACGTCTCGACCTCTTGCGGTATACATACAACATATAATATGTTGCACTCCTAAGTTTATCACGTGAGTTTTAAAATAACGCAGTCTCAACCCGCGCACCTCACCTTGTCTTTATATACAGGCTCTGCGGCGGTATGAAAATTTTCGACCTGGCTCCAGCGTGAGCGATTCCCGTAGTGTAGCGTGTACAGTGTGTCTCACTGGGCGAGCGCAGCTTCAACAAAATATCAAAATTTAAAGGTTTCTCTCTAACAGTGGGACAATACAAACAGAGCCTTCTTATTAGAATCACAACACATAATATTCAAAATGGCTAAGTCAGGTATGTTCTCACTACTACTTGTCTTTACAATACAGAGAACTGCAATTTAGATAACATTTGATAACATGATAGCTTGAAATGCATTAAATAAAGCATTGAAGAAAATTTTATGAAAATTAACTATGTATGAACAACAAACACAGACTGCCTCAATACTAAATTCGAAACTTACTATTCATATTATGTTATTGATATGTTTCATTAAAATCTGTTGTTTCGAAAGTTGATTGTTATGCCATTGCGTTGAACAAATGAAAGACTGATTCGAAATTTGTGAAAATGTTATTACAAGCTAGACTTTGCCAACCATTAATCTTAACATTTGACAAGAAATATTTCTCCAACTTCATAGAACCATCATAGATAATCCAGAGAATCATCTGTATGATAGTGAGTGAATAATGTCCCTTCTCCTAATAATTATCTCAATTAGCTCCCAATAATTAAGTTTACTTAAATGAGAATCTATGTCTATCTTACCTTCCAATGCGTTCCACTTTATCTTATTCAAATTTTATTTCCAATTCCTGTAAAATGTATTTAGTGATAAATCAAAAGCAAAATTTACTAACATAGTTTTGAACTAATTTTTACTTTAGGTATTGCTGTCGGATTAAACAAAGGTTACAAAACACAAGCCAAGGAAGTTGTTCCAAAGATTTCTTACAGAAAGGGTGCTTTATCTAAGAGAACTGCTTTCGTTAGATCTTTAGTCAGAGAAGTTACCGGTTTAGCTCCATACGAAAGAAGAACTATGGAATTAATCAGAAATGCTGGTGAAAAGAGAGCTAAGAAGTTCTGTAAGAAGAGATTAGGTACTCAAAAGAGAGCTAAGGCTAAGGTTGAAGAAATGAACAAGATCATTGCCGAAGCTAGAAAGCATTAAATATCTTAATTATTTTTCTACAAACTACCCAAACTTTTCATAACTTCTACATAGGCTATATTATTGATACATATAATAATATACGATAATATCGGTTTTCTTAATATAACTTATTGATGTATTAACTATCTAACAATTGTACTCCTTTAAAAAGGAAAATAAAAATGGTCTGGTGCAGGGGTGCACACCAGGTAATAGTTAAATTAAACGGCAGTGATTCCTATTGGCCGCTGTAAGCGAGAACTCAAAAGTAATTCCGAAGTTCCTTTCTTTTTGATTGATGGGTTTGATCAGATTCAATGCCTGTATTGTATAAATACCCTGACACCTGCACTACCACAAATCGTTTGATTTTAAGTCGTTTACTTTTACTTTCCTAGGTATTCATCTTTTATCTCTATGTTCAAACTGACTGTTGGAGAGTTCAGATTTGGTTCAACCAATATTAGCGGGATTTGTAATCCTACAATCTCTTCCCGTCTTTATTCCAGTTTGAAAGTCACTCCCCCAACTTATTTCCAAGATCCCGGAAAGATTCCAAAGGGACTAAACCAGATAAGAGCTCAACAAGAACAACATCTACGTGGGACTACAGCTAAAGCAGGGATGGATTCAGCGATATCTTCTTCGACTTCATCCCACGCTGGATACAGCCAGCCGATACCACCTTCGTTTTCAGCATATTCACCAAAATCTCAGTCATCATACACTTCAACATCAACATCAGTTTCAAGTACAGTCCCGCCAAATAATAATGATAAGCCTGAACAAGCACATTTTTCAACTGTTTTAAAAGAAAGTGGTAAAGGTCTTCTGTTCGCAACTGTTGCAACCATTATTATTGTGATATATGTTGAGCAAGAAGATAAGATTAGAGACCTGGAAAAGCAAACGTCTATGTTAAAGAAAAGACAAAAAGATATGCTGATTCATGTCCAGACTATGAAAAAGCAAGTTATGACTGAAGTTGTTGAATCAAACAAAAGGAATATTTTGACCCAAGGTAGAATGCAAATGCATATTGCATTGTTAAAAAAACAACTTGAAGGAACCGGAATGAATCCAGTCGATGTTACTACCGCATTACTTAAGTTTGAAGAAGAAATAAAAATGGAGTCCCATAAACAAGGAATCAACTTGTGGGTTCCTAGTGAAGCTTCAATGAAATCATATATTCCTGATGCACACGAGTATCAAAATCGAAGCTAGAGACACTTGCATTTTCATTTTCGCCTTCATTTCAATAATTTTATAAAGTGAGAGAGAGTTATATTTTTCTGTATATACTTTGGTTCTTTTTACGCGTTCTACACAATTTTTTATTTCGATTACATATGTAAAACCCTTGAGCAAGTACGGACTCTAGTCTGCCAATTTGCAGTGCGTGCAAGTTACGAAAAATTTTGTGTAGCGCCTATTTAAACAGCTTCAATGGTTCGAAAATTCCCATCTGTTTATTACTTGTTCTTTTTGAACTCCTCTTTTTCACATTAACAATGTTTTTTAACCACATAGGCCCCCATTAGAGTCACAATCCATGTTTTTTCTTCCATATATGGATAGTGCTCGGGTGTGCCTTAGATTAATATCAGAGAACTGGATGGTTCTTGGTTCTTTTCGGCCATTTTGTCGTGCTATGTCAGCTTATTAAGCTATAGCTATGCGGTCCTTAACTTACATTTACAGTAATTGCTTTTTCAAGTAAATAGTACTAGAAGTAGAGAATAATGTTAAATCGATAAGTAAATTTGCGTATAAATAACTGTTGATTGATGGCTACAGAAGTTTAGCATCGATTTTCTCTTTTTCTCTCTGTTCAATCTTGAATCTAAGTAAACGTGGTATTGGGCAGCATGGTGATCTTGCATCTTCTCCTTGTTCTTGATAAAATTTAGTACAGCATTCATATAGTTGATCTATTATTTTTGTGCATTTTGATTCGTTATAGTTATTTCTCTTGAGACAGTCTGAACAGGAAAGTGTATCCTGATAGTTAGTATATCTAGTGTTTTGGTGATAAGCATTAAATTGGCTTACCTTGGATCCGACATGCTTCCGGTTTGCAAGGATCAGTAGCTGGTGCCATCTTGTGTGTTATTGTTAGTATTCAGGGTAAAGAGCTTATTGTGCAAATTGGAACTGCAACTTCCAGCTGATTCTGTGATTTTGTGTGCAAAATATATGTGTCTACGAGCGCGTTATGATTTTGCTTGATATTTGAGCATTGAGATTTGTTTCCCCTTTTTCTTCACATTTTCACTACACGGCTCTTCTTCTACAACTATCCAGTCAACAGCTCCTATACTCTACTAAAATTATATGTGCCTAAAAAATGGCATCGCATAATGTTGAAGAGTTGAATGAGACTGAACACGAAGTAATTGCCTCCGCATCCCATTCTATTCAATCAGCAATTTCTTCAATTTTAAAACCACCTTTTTTGGATGATGATATCAAATACGCTACTAATAAAATTTTTGGAGATGATGGTATTAGAAAATATATTGATGATGGTATTGAAATGCATGCTGGATCCAATATGATGGTTTATCGAGACTTGCCTGCCTTTCGTCGTACCCTTTTCTCTTTGCAAAGAGCATGTCTACAATTATTATTTGAATTCTATGCTTATTGGTTAACTTTCACAAATATAGGTGGAGCTATTTATCTAGTTTTTAGCCGCTTCTTGTGGGGCTTCATTGTTTTAATAAATATTTTCCCAAATGATTTTGATGACCGTGATTATGTGCTGTTGCCTCCATCGCCTGATCGTGATAGCCTAAATTCTTCCACTTTGACATTAGCTTCTGCTGAAGATTGGAATGAATCAATCACTGGCTATCTCAGTATAGCTTCATTAAGATATTATTATTCTAGATTAACACAAATACCATTATGGATTGGAAATTACGCTCTTTATAAATCAATTGAAGGATTACCACCAACTGATAAAGACACTATAGTTAAATCAATTGGACAAAGAAAGCTTCCAAATAATGTTGCTATCATATTTGAAATGCCACCATTAGTAATTCCAATGCCACCTGAAGTCCCAACACCTTACTTAACGGCCGAGAAAAAGTTAGTTGTTCCTGATTCAAGAGAAACTTCAAACGTCTTGTCTGCCAGGGCTGAATGGAGTGCATCACACCATACACATAAAGCCACTGAGACTTTAAGAGTTTGTGCTGAATCTGCTAGAGTTGTTTCTTGGTCTGTTTATTCTGGTTTGACTCTAATTACATTATATGAAAAGCATGGTTTATCTTGGAAAAGTTTGGATAGGTTAGGATCAATGATTCTGACTGAAGTTTCCAATTTAAATGGTGGTATTCTGGATCCCAACGTTTGGATTAAATTGATTGATGTTTCCACTGGATCTAGTTTGGTTGTTGATCACAGTGATAAACGTAATGATGTCGAAGTTGACCAACAAGAAGAATTGTTAGATGATGCAGAGTTGACGCAATTGGAAGCTTTACCATTGTCTAGTAATCCTGGAGGAGGAATTTTGGAGCATAATGCTGTACATCGGGGATTAACTGTGTTGTTGCTAAGGGAAGAAGATAAGTCGTCCAGTGATAATGGCTTGGTTTCTGTTTTCAAGAAAGAACTAGGAATCGATCCAGCCTCCAACCTTTCCGACAGCCTCTCCTCCTTCAAACCCCCTGAATTGATAATAAAATTTGGCACCACAAGATCACACAGTACTTCTCTTAATGGATTCTCTATCTCTTCTTCCTTCGGCGACCCTGCTGGCACCCTCCAGTTCGACTTCTTCTCTAGCTGTGCGCCGGCCTCTTTCTCCCTCTTTGCCCGCTCGCTCCGTCGTGGCACGCACAATTGAGTCGTTCTGTCGCTTTGATTGCCTCTTATCATTAATCAATGATCGTTTTTAATAACCCTTTGCTATCCTTTTTTTGTACACACTTTATATTTCTCTGTATAGCCCCCTCCAAATCTCTCAATATATCCCGTTTTCATCCCTTCACCCCATCCACATTATATATTTACTGCTACCATTTCTACTGCTACACCTTGCTCAGCCAATCCACACAAACTTGCCCCTTTATCTCATAACAACTTAAATTAGTTTTAGTCCCACTATGGATCCCCGTACTGATCTATTCAAAAACAAGACGTTTTTAGACGTTAGAGACCCATTTCCAATTAGAACTATTACCTTGGGTAATGAAAACACTCCAAACACTTCTGTGCCTTCAACCATCATTGGTAGAGCCGCTGTCAAGGGCAACAAAGAAGAACGTTTTGAAGCATTGGACTCCCTTTACTATGATGATGCCACAATCAGCGCTAAACATCTAAACCTATACTTTAACAAAGTCGTTCAGCCTGTTACCGAAAAGAACAGTGAAGATTACGATATGGCCGATGGTGATTTGGAACGATTAGCTGGTCTGGATCAAGAAAAGACCCATACTGTTGTTATAGTCCGTGATGTTTCTCAGCACGGTGTTATGGTTTTAAGACATCAAAATACAAAGCCCATCACTTTAGAAAAAGGTAAATTAAATTACTTGTTGAATGGTGATGTTATTGGTTTAGTCGTTTTAGACAAACGTACTCCTATTACCGAATCCAATTGTTTTGATATCTTTAGAGATACTAAAGTTCAATTCCAAGTCGCCACCAATTACAAAGATAAATTTAGTTTAATTAAATTAGATACTGCTGCATTCTTGTCCATTGATACTGTTTTCAAGAATAAGATTACTGAACTGGAGTCTGATTCTATATTTGTTCGCTCTCGTTTTGAAGATGCAAAGTTTGAGGTAGGTATTAGTAAATTAAAATCCTTTATTGAAGATACTTTCTCCTATTCAAAACGTATTTGGATGTATACCCCTTGTGCAATTGATTTTACTGATCATGTTTTCAGAAATAATTATGCTGCTGACTCCTCTAAAGAATTATTAGAAGAATGTCTTAAAATGTTTATTACCGTTGATTGCGAGGATTTCTTACCTGAATTAGAATTACTAGTTAAAGAATTAGCAAAATCCGAATATTCATCTAAGTCTTCCGAAGTCGAAGCTCCTGAATCTATCTATAGTGAAGTCACTCCTGGAGCCGACTCCGATTTGGACTTACGTATTGAAAGTGACTACGAAATTGATAGTCAATCAGATGCTGAATCTATTGTTGAGTTAAATTCTCAAGTGTCTGCTTCTTCTTCATCTAATATTATTGACGCTTCTGCTGAAGTTGAATCGTCTAAAGAAACTACACCTGATATTGAGATTATCACTCAAGTTAAACGGGAAGGCACTTCTTCTAATGACCCATCATTATTGAAGAAAAATAATAATTCAGTTGATCATCCTATTGAACTTGATACTTATACCCCGGCTCCAGAATCTGCTTCTTCCACTAATGCTTCTAATATTTACTCCACTGAAAATGGTCCCGTTGTTATTGATAGAGAAACAACTAGCGAAAATCCAATTATCATTGATCATGATTTAGCATCAGGTAAAGATATTATTCTAGATTTATTAAAACGTCCATTGCCAAGTAATGTGAAAATCGATATTGAACCTGTTCCCGGTTTTGGTGGATACTCTGCTACTCCCCATTATATGGAAGAACTCAAACTGAAACTTCAACAGCGTAATGAAAAAGATCAAAAGAAATCTGTTGCTTTAACCGTTTCCGATCTAGTTAACCCCGTTGTTAAATCAACCAAAATTTTAAGCGTTCAAGATATGATTAACAATGATGAAAAAGAATGTGAAGAAATTGATGAAGAAATTGATGAAGACTACAAAGAGGAATACGAAGAGTCAGATGAAAATATGGATTTTACAGAAGAGGAGGAAGAATATTTTAATGATGTTGTTCCATTTTCTGAAATCGGAAAGAAGTTCATTGACGTTCGTTTTGAGAAAGATCCTAAAGACGACGAAGCTTATGTTAATTCTGAACAAGACTCAGATGATTCTGATATTCAGGTTTATGATTCTGATTCTGATTCTGATTTTGAAACCCCTCAAATGTCTAATCTGGGAGTTGGCCCATATCACTGTGTTCCATATAGCGAGTTGTCTACTGAACAGAAGTCGGATGCCATTAAAGCTATTATTTCTGGTAAGCCATATTTTTCATATAATACCTCATACTATTCTGCAGTTCATGAAGAATTAAATAAATTTTTGGGTAGTAGTTATAAGGCTGCCGGATTGGCTTCACTGTTGAATGAACAAATTGAATCTTCTTCTGATAATGATGACTACAATTCCGAAGATGAAGAGGAAGAACAACAGGGTGAAGATACCGAAGAAGAAGAAGAAGAAGACGATTCATCTGATGTCAGCGATGCCACTGATGAGCATGAAGAGGATGCTGAATCATCTGAAAATGAACTGTTTTCAAGTAAGTCTAATGATAGCGATTTGAAAGCCGATAAGTCAAACATTAATTCTATTAACCGTGATTCTTTCCAAGAAGATAGCAAATCTGATGGTTCAGCTATTAATTCATACAAAAGAAAAAGAAGGTATGACTGTAGCTTTAATTGTCATAGCAGTGCTGTTGGTAGAATAATGAGTTGCCCACGCCAAGTGCGTTCAACTCAAATAAGTTCATCCTCTGAAGAAGAAAGTGAAGAGGAAGTTAACACAGCTCTATCTTCCATTAGAAAACTTACAGGTGGTAATGGCTTAATCTTTGGAGACGATGAATCTCAAGAAAGTGAAGAATTCTTTTTCGAGTCAGAAGGCGATGCCGACATTCATTCGTCTAACGAAGATGGTCCTGCTTTAAAGAAATTAAAGTTGGAGGAAGCTCACAACAAATTAGAAGTTGAACAACTTAATAGGAAATTAGAAGATGCAAACCAACGTTTATCTGAGTATCAAGCTCGTAGCAATACCGAAGCAAGAAGAACTTTTAAGGATAAATTAAAATCAGTTGCTTTAGGTATGCTTATTGGTTCTGTTGGTACTGTTAGTGCTTTAGTTAAACTTTCTTCTTCTTTACCTGATGAAACTCCATAATAGTACACTTTATTCCTTCATGATGATGTTTACAGACTCCTTCTTTCATTATGATTAATTGTATACTTTCTTGAATGATGTTTTGTTATCGTCTATTTCTATTTGGTTATTTTACGTTCAAGAATTGTTCTTTTTCTGCTGTGTGCGTTTATACTTTTGGTATTCATTTTTATTTTGTTTTTCTAGCTTCATATATTTGTGTTTTGATATGGGTTGATACCATTTTTGTTTATTTTTTCAATGAATTTTCAGGTTGGTCGGTCTTTTTTATTGTTTGGGGTTTGGATTATTATCGATCTTTTTCCATCGTTTTGATACCCATTCTATTTTAACTTAGTGTTTGGTCTTTGTCTTCGGTTTTTTTTTTCATGTTTTACAGCTTGGTTTTCGGTTTTCTTTCTACAAGTTTTATACTTTTATCGTTTGTTCTTATTTTTTTACTCTCGTCGCCTTTTATATTTTATAATCAACTATTATCTATATTTTAAAAATGTTTCGAGATCGTAAAAAGTAAAGCAGAAAATAAAAGGAACAAGAACAATAAACAAAATGATAAGGTTCAAGAATGGTATAAAAGTAAGATAGTAAATAAAGAATGTATAGTAGAAGTAGAAGTAGATGCAGTTTAAATGCAGAATGATTAATGAATAAATATGCAGATCAAGCCATTTTTGAATTTGCTTCAATAATCTGTTCCCAGTTAGATCTCAAAACAATGATCAGTTCAAGAATCGACAAAACACCAACACCAACAGCCAATCCGAGCCATAAGCCAAATACTTTCAGACCAAGTTTAAATCCAAATAAAATTTCAAAAGGTGATGCAATAACATAATAACTGATCAGAGATAAAATAGATCCTATTCTTTGTCTCCCCTGACCTCTTAAAATACCAGCACACATGATATTAATACAGTCTAAGAATTGATTAAATCCCACAACTACAAACAAGTCACAAATTCTCTCCACAATAATTGCATCTTCACTGAACAATGAAGCTAGCGGATATCTGAATATAACCATCCATGAGAAATTGAAGACCGAAAAGAAACAACCAACGCTAATCATAACCCTAATTGCAACTTCATAATCCTTTGATCTTGCTCCAATGATATTTGCTATTCTAGTAGCACTACAGATAGCAACTGCAAATGGTAAATTAAAAGCAAAGGAAGCTAAAGTTGAAACAACAGACTGCGCTGCTAATTCATCAGTACCGAATTTCGTTGATAAAACCGTTAAGATTTGAAAAGCAAATGATTCAGATAACAGCATTAAAACACCAGGAATACCTAACTCAAAAAATACCCTCCATTCCAAAAATAATGTTTTCATTGAAATATCATTGTTCCAACATTGATAACCATCAATGAAGAAAATATACAAAACAATCGAAATAGCCATGAACCAAGATGTTAAAGTGAATGCTATAGGTGGACCGTAAAAACCCATTCCTATATTTCTGAAATAGATGTTAAGCAAAAGTGTCAATGGAAGTGCAAACATTGTGATTCTAGTAGGAATGGTGAACTTATTTTGTGACTGAATGTACCTTTTTGAACATTCGAATACAATAATTGCTGGGGCAGCAAATGGCATCAATTTTAAGTATTGCGAACATAAGAAAACCAATTCGGTATCATCTGAAATCAATGAAAATAAGGAAGCTGCATTTAACCAGAATATAACTATTGGGATGAAAACAATGATTAAGATCAAAGTACTACGTTGATAAAATAAACCAACCCTTTGATAATGGCCAGCACCAAATGCAGTGGAGCATAGAGTATCTAAAGCTGTTGTGAAGCCATTGATAATGACAGGACCAGATATGTAAAAGGTGGTGATTGATAATGAGCATGCAGAAAGATAATTTGATCCAAGTTGGGAAGAGAAGTAAATGGGAAACATGATCTGAATGAAGTATTGGAGAACAAAAGTAATCACCACCGGAATTGAGTTTTGAACAATGTAAGTTAATTCTTTCTTCACCGTTGTTGAAGATAATGCTCTATAATCAAATGATGTAGACGAAAAAGTTGTTGAATCTGGAGGTTCTTGTGATTCTGAAGAACCAGTTCTGTAGCTTGTTGACTCAACTTCTTGATTCAACAGTTGTGTCGTCTCAGTAGGAGATGCTAGCTTTTTTGACATTTCAAATTAGGGGTATATTATGCGAAGTGAAGTAAAAAGTAGGCAACACAACAGCAATCTGAGGAAAGAGAAGGAACAAAGATGGTGGTCACTTAAACCATAGATTAAGCTTACCAGTAGCCGATAAGAAAAAGATCGACGCGTTGGCGGGAAACTTCAAAATTAAACGTTATTGGCGGCCCTTATTGCGCCGGTAGTGGAATCCCGAATTTCTGATTCGACATCTGACTGTCTGGAAGTTGAGCCAACTTTTTAAGAGTTCTAAAGTTTGCGTGAAACAAGTATGTAGATTTGTATCTGTGATAGAGCAAATTGTACAATTCATTAAAAGTACAGAAATGATGTAAAACGGGGACCCAAGAAATGAAGGAAGCGTCAATTTCCTATCGCGGAAGTAAACTCCGGCAAGCAAGACCAAAAGTCGAAGGAACTTGGAACTTCATGAATTTTGTCATCTCTTTTTCTTCTTTGAACTGAATAAAGTAGTTACATATTAATTTGAAAGGAGTCACCATTCAAACTGTTCAGATGAAGCTTTCACATTTACTAATGGCCTCTCCGGTAGTGGTCTCTGGCTTTGCCATCGAACATCCCCTGAGCTTTCAAGATGAACCAATACCAGCTTTACCACTAGATACACTTTTAGACTACCAAAAACTTGTCACATCTGACGATGTTAAGAAATATGAAGAAACAAAGCACAAGTTTTTGGAAGATTACTTCCAATTAGATCAGGCTAATGCTTTAACGTTTGATTCTTCAATTCAATTACCACATAATCTTCAAAAGTTAGTTTCCGGCTCACAAGTTACCTATCCAGATCCTGATGATACATCAGACCTGTATCCTGGTGCAATGGATAGATATCATGGTAATGCTCTAACCGGATTTTTAACTTATGCTCATTTACCTTTAGAAACTCACTGTTTTGATTCATCATCATATCATGATTTAGAATTCGACATTGCTGTTCTTGGTGCAACTTACGATACTGGTGTCTCTTATAGACCTGGCGCTAGATTTGCTCCTGATTATATTAGAATGGGTACCAGAAGATTAGGCGCCACTTATAGTCCATATAGACCTGGCTTCAATGTCTTTAATAACTGGGCCAAAATCGTTGATTGCGGTAACCCACCTATGACCCCAATCGATAACAGATTTGCCATTGATCAGTTATATCGTGCTTCCAGAGCTACTTTAAAGCACAACACAACTGATAAAAATCCATCCAAGAGTCCTAGACTTGTTACCCTCGGAGGTGATCATACAATTACATTCTCAGCTATCAGAGCTGCTTATGAAAAATATGGTAAGGTTAGCGTTATTCATTTTGATTCGCATTTAGACACTGTTGACCCATACCATATGAATGCTAATGTTACTGATTATGCCTCTTTAAATCATGGTACTTTCTTATACTGGGCGCACAGAAAAGGTTATTTAACTGATACTAATATTCATGCTGGGTTAAGAGGTTGGTATGAAGAACCGGATGATCCAAAACGTGATACTACCCAATCTAAATTTGACAAAATTTTGGCTAGAGATATTGATAAAATTGGAGTCGATGGAATAATCAAGAAAATTAAAGAAAGAGTTGGAGATTCATATGTGTACATAACTTTTGATATAGATACATTGGACCCAGCTGGAGGTGGACTGGCTACTGGTACTGTCGAACCTGGTGGATGGACATCGAGAGAAGCTTTAGAAATCATCGATGGTTTAGAAGGCATTAACTTAGTTGGGGCAGATATTTGTGAAGTAGCCCCTCCTTACGATATTAGTGAGGTTACAACTCAAACTGCTGGTGAGATTGTTCGTTCCTTAATTGCTTTGATGGTTTTAAAACCTGTTGTTTAATAATTTTTTATAGAAGCATAAACAATAGTTAAAATTGTAGTTTTGTTTTTTCTTTTATTGAATTAAGTTACGTTTCTGCTATATTGTCTTGAATCTTGGGCTTGGAAAGTTCTAAATAATTAGTAAGCATCTCCAAAATTTCAAGGCAATATAGACCATTAAGGTCGAATGGTACAATTGAAATTGAGAAAAACTACATAATAAAATTTGTAATGAGTGTATTAGATGGTGGTTATTCACAATTGATTCAGTAGTTTTCACTAACGGTTTCCCTAACGGGTGATCACTTGCAGCTAATATTTTACATCTAACACAAACATTAGTAACTACAATGTTGTTTTTCATTAACGTTATTTACTTTATTTCTTAACCGCTATTTTGTATAATGTTTTGTACCCCTATATACTTTTTAATGTGTCGTCGCGTTGATTTATTTAGTCATTCAAGTTGAGGCGACGTTGTCGGTCACATTGAATAAAGAAGCCTGCATCAGTAATTGTCTTAATACTCCGATTAATACGCCGGCATTATCCAAACTGATACTAAAGGGAGTCAATCTGAAAGTACTGATATACATTTGGCTGCAATCATTTCAATCACCCACTATTTGCCCTAATTTCTTCCACAACAACAATATCAGATCACGATGTCATATCCCAGCAGAGATATTTTGTTCATAGATGAATTTTACGTTCAAAGAAACCTTTTGAGCTATAATCCAAATTTCCAAATATGTGCTACTTATAATTTAGAACTTAGCGTTGAACAAATATTTAGTGCTCTTACTTTATTATTGCAACGGCATCTGCAATGGTCATTACAAGCTTATCCAAAAGAAAACCAAGAAAAAGGCAAGAAAACGAGTTATGAGTTTAAGCCAATCAAAGAATACAAATTAAGTGATATCTTGCAGTTCAAGTCTAGCAAGGAAATTTCTTTTGAGAATTTATTAACTTCTTTGGTTCATACAAAGTTTGAGATATCTAGAGAAAAGCCACTGTGGGGCATAATATTATATGAATCAAAAACGTTGATATTTTACGCTGATCATTTACTAGGAGATGGTACTTCTTATCTTAATTTTCAGCTTGAATTCTCAAAATTCTTAAACAATCCAGAAGATATATTGCCTTTGAAGTTCGATGATGGAATTGATTCAGTGGTTTACAAATACCTTTTAAGCAAGGTCAGCGAAATTTGTCCTGCTAATGCCTCTATCATTAATTATTCACCTAGTTGGGGATACATGACCAGTACACTGTGTAAAACTCTAATTCCGTCAGTGTATGATGTCTACTTAAAATTTAAGCCAAAAACTGTATTTGAACGACTGTCAGGCAACAAGCTGATGGTGGAAGATTCTACACATGTTGAAAAGACTGAATATTGGTTAAGCATTTTAAATATTCCAACTGAAAAAGTTGGAAAGCTGATTAGAATTGCTAGAAATCATCAAGTGAAACTTACTAGTTTACTTTACATTATTTGTCTTTTAGCCATATTACCAATTACAGATGATAATGATACATCGGCTATTATTCCTACTAATATTAGAAAGTTGATCGATACTGATAAAGCAAAGCAATTGTGTAGTTCATTTTCTGATAAATTTGGATTATTCATGGGGGCTATTGAGATTGACCTTCCATCCTTGAATAAGTTTAAACAAAAAGATGAAACTGAATTTATAAATTGGGAAGTTGTCAAACATGTTCAAAATATATTAGTAAAGGGGTTTGAATCATCATATGAACCATTATCCATGCTTAAGTTTGTTACTAGTGAAGATTATTTAAGAGAGGCAATGGAAAAGCCAAGAACCTCCACTTATGAAATCTCCAACTTAGGTTCAATTAAACATGATCCTGATAGTAAGTTTAAAATTGTTGATATGGTGTTCAATCAACCTCTAGGTAGTGGTGGGAATTGTTTTGCTTGTAATGTTTTAGGCACTGATGTTGGAGGAATTAATTTGAGTTTAACCTGTACTAAAGCTCTAGATGAAGAATGTTCAAAGATATATGTTGATGGCGTGAAACACTGGATTGATTTGGTTCTTACTGAACATTAGTTAGAAATGTAACCCTTCTCCATCAAGATATATATCACCTTGCAATATGCCGTAGACCATATGACCAATAAGATCTCTGGATGCGAGCCGCACCCAAATTGTAAAAACCGTTTGTCGCCGACGTCGAGTTTTGAGATTTCTTCTTAACACTATCGTTCTTATAGCACTATTCAAAAATGTACCAGTATATCATAATCAAGAGATTCAATACTATCTAAAATATTTACAATCCAATATCGAGTGTATGTATATGACATTTTCTGTCAATCTCCAGTTAAACAAAACAACATTTCTGAAACAATCAACTTTAAAGTTTAATGTATTTGAATGATGAAAAATTTTGCCGATTGCTTCTTAGCTTACGCTAAGAAGTCTTGATATTCTTTTAAATGAAGATTAAAGCCAAAAGAGAACCGCTACACTGATCTTCATTAACTGCTTCTTTGCTTCGAAAGACTCTGTCTTTTTCCTAGTCTTTTTTGTTAGTTGATTATTGATTCTATTGTTGATTGTTTAAATTTCTGGATTGGTTTCTTTAGATTTCTGAACTGGTTTACTAACGTGTCTGATTATCGTTAGGTCAATTTACTAAACAGTGAGTTTGTTCTTATTACCCATTGCTCACAGTCAAACGATGTTGTTAAAATATGACTTGATTGAGAGAAACTTTGTAAGGGAATGTTCTTCAACCTTACGGTAAATGAAATTGGTCCCACTAACCATCTTCAAAAATATAATAGTTGGTGGAACTCTTCTAACGATGGTCTTGTTGGTTGAAGGAGGACCTCTACATTCAGAACTTTCCACTAAGAAGTAGTCATTAACAACGGTAGCAGTAGCCAATTAATTATCAACTAAAATTCGAGGGGCGTCAGCAATAATAGGTTTGAAAAATCTGTGAAAACAGGTAAATCCACTTGTAGAATTAGTTATATCTTTCTTGTGAGGCATCGAAGTGAGGGAATTTATTATAAGCAGCAACTGCTGTAATGGAGGTCAGATCATTGAAAATAATCTTCCCTCTAAGAAATTTCATAGTCATGTGTTTATATTGGATACCCGGCGCTGGTGTTACTGTTTCCAACAATCAAATTATCTTACAATAGCATAGAGGAACAACTCCATCAGAATCTGAGTGAGGTGCCACTTTAGGGTTGCAGGTAGTTAGTTACAAGTATGTCCACTTGGTAGAGGGTGATTGATATAGAGGATATGACTAACTTTGGGTCTTTTCTATAGGAATTTTAACTTCTCGAGATAACGAAGATATAGTGTAAAACAATGAAGGTCCCAAAAGTCTATGAATTAAAATGTACATCGGTTTTTTATATAAAAACATTTTATAAATGGTTGAACAATAACTTTAATTACATGTTATTGCAAGTAATAAAAAATTGAAAAAGAAGTAATAAATATATTAGTAAAAAGTTATAAACCACACCACATCCCGAACTCACTTCTCAGTATGAGTAACAGCATTATTGGCCTTTGTATTCTCATAACTCAAATAGCAATTCCACAAAATAGAAATAACATTAACAGTCAACAATCTATATTCGACAGGAACGAAATAGAAATTACACATTTGAAAAACAGGCCAAACCTTCCAATTATTAATCAAAGTCTCTTTGTAATTATCATCTAATTTCTCTTTAATTTTCTTAATATCGCCACCTTCCATGATAGTGATGCAAGTATAATACAACGGAATACCAATTGGAGCCCAGACTAACTGATCTACCGAAACTCGTGCTGTTGTGTCTAATAATCTTTGGTTTTTTGATGATAATTTTGATTTGAATTTGAGATTCGGAAAGAAAATATTATTGTTTAAGTATGGATACAGCCTGCCTGCAATTGGAGAGAATATTACTGCACCATATAAAACACCTCTTAATGTCCTTAAATAATCGTATTTCAACGTTGTTGTAGTAGTAGTGGATGATGATGAAAATTCGATCTTGTCTTGTGATGGAAACCCAACTTGAGCTATGAAATCACCTGCTCCAAATAAGAACTAAATGGAATACAATATATGGATCCGTTAGTATATTTTGCCTAAAATGATGGTATAATATTGATTATGTAGCGTCAATTGTGTGACTTGTTGTCGTATGATGATCCTGCTTGATTGAATTAGAAAGAACAACGTACACCAGTAGTTAGAGAATTAGCTAATGCAGGCTTTCTATTCAACCAATTGTTGTACTTCATAAATACTGATGCCATTACGTGTGACTTCTGTGTATTGGAGTTATTGAGGGTTTTTCGTGTGGAGTTTTAGCTTGGATTGAAAACTAAAGTAAGTCTCTTGAATTATATGATGGATTGATTTGAATGAGAAAGTCGAAGGTGTGCGGCGCTCATCTCCCTCTCTCTTTGCTACGGAAGTTTGGGTTTATCTGGTTCTTCTCGATTCTAACATCTAGTCCAAAAACAGTAACAGTTCAATCTATTGTTTAGCCAATTTTTTAACCCTTATGTCCAATGACTACTGGAATTGGCTTGTTGTAATGTTTCAATTGTACACGTCTTTTACTTTCATTGAAAACTTTTCTCTTATCAATTATCTGTTCAAAACTATATTGGTTTAGACTATGTACTAAACAGCGGAGGTCGACTGCGGAAGTGATTAATTCCTGAATAATCTAATCTAGATAAACTAACTTAAACTGGAACGTTCTCAAACCCAATTTTGGTCTTCCGCAACAGTTAACATAATGATTGGGAAGCAGCCAAAAGTGGCAGAATCGATCAACTTTACATAGCACTCTCAACCAGAAATCTTGGGTGTTAACTTTCCTACAATTTCCATTTTCACATGTTCCGCAGTTTTTCAGTCGGAGGAATCCCAGACTACCTCCATTCTATTACAATTGGGATGGGGGATATAAACAACATGAAAATAGTCGAGTATATGTGAGAATTAAGATCCCGCAAGCGGAACCAACAAGAAATATTACATGCTTTCATAAGTTTTGCAGTTTTTTTTCATATTCTCTTAGTACATGCCAAATGTTTCCAGAAAAGATTCATTCTCCCTGGAGGTATTTAATTAGAGGAGCTTATGCTTCCAAGTTTTGAGATGATTTTGGAAGCTAGTTTCTCGAAGTTTCTCTTTTAGTATCTATCATTCATAAGAATCACATTTTTTATTTGAATTCTATCCTTACTCTAGCTTTACAGCTACTACTATTATCTAATATGGATAACACTAGAATAAATACCAGAATAAACTCCAAGTCTGTCTCTCACACCAGAAACAAAAAACTTCCTTCAATGTTCACAAACGAAATGAGAAGAAGAGTGAGAATGGAGATTTCATTCCTATTGGAACGTGAACCACCACTTAAAGTTCCTTATTTACTTATCCCAAAGGTAAAAGATACTTTAAAGCATCATCCTGCTTCCCCTGTTGTTTTTCCTGATTTCAGAGTTTTGAGAATGACAGGTTTGAACGAATTTAGTGTGTTGGGGTTTTATTCCGACTATCTGTTGTCTCCACCAGTCACACCAACTGACCTCCAAGGTGGATACATTCCTTGTCTCCCAATTATATTTGAAGATAGTGATGAAGAAAAAGATGAAGAAGAAGATAGAGATAAAGTCACCGACAATAGGGTGGCTAGGTTTGAAGAACAAGACAAAGTCTTTTACTTCGATAGAGAAGAGGTTGAGAAAACTAAAGAAAAAGAGATCAGATATCCTGATCCTGAAAACAATATGAAGTTTAGACTAAGAAGATATAGAGAGTAGGACAATTTGGAAGACTGTTATCAGTTTTTTATTATTAATTATACCTTGTCAAACATTGAAGGTTTTTACCATACATTATTTATTATAGTGACCTTTTATAAAACTTTTCAGTCCTGCCTTTTAGTCGTTAGGTGTACCGTTACAGCTTTGGCCATGATTTGTTGCTGTGATTTTTGTATTTGGAATAATAAGAGAATTGAATAGTGGATTGAAGAAGGATATCATTGGTAGATTGAAAATAACAGGTAAACATTGCTTTGTTTTCTATCAGTAAGGGATGCTTGCTTCTTTTTTTCCCCGATCGCTTGATATTAATTATTCTTTTCTTTTTATTCTTTCTAGTATTTTGTACAGTACTTTTTCTCAATTAAGTTTGGGTAGACAAATACTTTTTTCTTTGTAAATTGCAGTTGTGAGATAAAATCGTTAGCTAGAAGTGTTTCAGTAAATATGCGACGCGATGAGATGGCGCATGAAGCCTCGCTTATCTTCAGATTTACCGTTTTTAGAACAAATTGAAATTTAATTGAAATTTGACACCCAGTGACAATCAAAGCAGCAAATCCTATGGAACAAAAGGCTGCTTCTTTGTGACACATGGAATTAGTTCGCATTTGTAGGGAACAACCAACGTGTTTATGAAACACTGTACAGTAAAGTTATTACAATTACAGTTTATACAGGCTTCAGCCTCCTTTGCAACAAACAGCTAATTGGATGGTTGTAAGAATAAGCTAATCGAGATAGAGTGACTAGTCCAGGAACATCTGATCCCATCTAGTACTAGCTCTTCTGAACTCGACTATTGTTGAACTACTGTGAACTGTTACATCATTAAAACCAAAGACCAGAAACGCGTCCACTCCAGTTCCAGGAAGGTTCCGAATTCGGCTCGTAGTAATTTCCCAATCCGGCAATTGCCCTTTTGAAATTCCACTCGCCACTCGCGCAGCACTTGCTCTGTGAACAACCTTTTATAAATACCCTGAGTTTCCTCTTTTCTGGTACACCCACAACTACCAGTCCTTCTTACGCATAACAGACTTAGACTCACGACCCAACACAATGCACAGAACCTACTCCTTAAGATCTTCTAGAGCTCCTACTGCTTCAGACTTACAGAACCCAATCCCTGTTCCAAGTTCTTCCACAAAAAGGTATGTGTTCTTAACTTTATTTTGTCGCCTCCACCAATTCCTTTTATTCTTATACTAACTGTCTTCCCCATATTTTGTGTTTTTTACAGTGGTAGATTCTTTGGTAAAGGTTCATTAACCAATTCTATCAGAAAGAATGCTGCTGGTAGCTTTGGCCCAGAATTGGCTAAGAAGTTGGCTCAATTAGTTAAAATGGAAAAAAACGTTATGAGAGCAATCGAAATCTCCTCAAAGGAAAGAAAAGAAGCTGCTAAACAATTATCCATTTGGGGTGCCGAAAACGAAGATGATGTCTCAGATATCACTGATAAATTAGGTGTCTTAATTTACGAAATTGGTGAATTGGAAGACCAATTCATTGACAGATATGATCAATATAGAATCACTTTGAAAGGTATTAGAGATATCGAAGGTTCCGTCCAACCTTCAAGAGACAGAAAATTAAAGATCACTGATCAAATTGCTTACTTGAAATATAAAGATCCTCAATCTCCAAAAATTGTCGTTTTAGAACAAGAATTAGTTAGAGCTGAAGCTGAATCTTTAGTTGCTGAAGCTCAATTATCAAATATCACAAGAGAAAAATTAAAGGCTTCATTCTCGTACCACTTCGATTCCATGAGAGAACATTCTGAAAAATTGGCTTTGATTGCAGGTTATGGTAAGGCTCTATTAGAATTATTAGATGATTCTCCAGTTACTCCAGGTGAGACAAGACCTTCTTATGATGGTTACGAAGCTTCTAAGCAAATCATTATCGATTGTGAAAACTCTTTAGCTAACTGGACTTTTGAATCCGCTCAAGTTAAACCTACATTATCATTCAAAGCTACCGATGGTGACATTTATGATGAAGATGACTTAGCTGAAGATGTTGAGCATATGCAAGTTACTGAACAAGAATGGTCCGAACAAGAAAAAGCTACTGCTTAATTTTAACACCTTAAAATAATTCCATTTTTCTTTGTTTTGTTTCTGTTATAATACTTGTATTGTTATTAATTTATCTTATATGTTACGTTTTATTTTTTTTTTTGTTGTGTTTTTCTTTTCAGTTCATTTATATGTTTCCATTTTTCTTTTTTTTAGGTTTAGCTTTAATTTTTGATAAATTTTTGTTTTTGTCTGTCAAATGAAAATCGAAAACATCTGCTTGAATTGAATCAGTCGATCATTATTCACACTTTATCATACATTATTACCTTGAAGTTTAGGACTGGACCTATTATCCGCCAAACAAACTAAATCATCTCCGTTGGTTTTTAGTAATAGCTTTTCTTATATTAATTTTTTTGTATATTCTTTTCTCTCTATTGTTTGTTCATTGGGTAGTCTCTCTTTCTACTCTTTTATTGTTTTCTTTTTCGTTCTATTTTATGTATGTTCTCTTTCTATATAATTGTCTTATTAAATTTTCTTATGCAATATTTTTCAAACTACCATGCAGAGATTTCAGTTTGACGACAGGTGATGATTTTGGGATTTATGTAGATCTGTAGTGGGTGTGCTGTGGAGATGAGCGATCGATGAGGTGGATGTAAATTCGGCTATTTTTATTAGTACATACGTCATTGGGATTTGTTACTAGTATATGGAAAATGTCATAACGGCATTAAAACATATAAAAATACATCAAAGTTGAATTAATACTAAACGATTATACAATGTAAATTAATTAAGGAGAATGGGGCATGCAAGGGACAAGGCACAAACGTCAGTAAGTTGTTTTTCAACCCCAAAACAACCTTGCTCTATATTATTCATTCTAATTAAAAAACCGAAATTCCACAACCAAACACCTTAAAATTAACACCACGTTCTCAAAACATTTAGAAGCTAAACAACAACCAACTTAGTAGAAAGTAGAAATACAAAAACCCAACACAAGTTAATATAATTTTGAATAAACATGAATGTTCAAAGGAACATTCAAAACCCGTCTATTTCTATACTTACTCCGAAACTTCTTTTTATCTTCAGTACTTCCAGCAGCAGCAAACTGTTCTAATTGATCATTGAAGTCGTCACTGTCGTTGGCTGGTGGTGGCGTTGGTGTTTCGAAGGTTTTTATGGCGTTAGCGTCGGTTAATGAGATTGGATTCGTCACTGAACCACCCTTTTCTGTTTGTAATTTTAGGGATTTTGGTTTAGAATAGACTAATTCATGTTTAAGTAATGTTGAATAATTCATTGACCTTTTGTTGCTGCTTATTAAGTAATCTTGTTCAGAAGAACTAAACAATGGCATTGAGATGATTTGTTTTATGGATTGTAAGTCTTCGTGACTTATGATTAAGTATGCCGTCCAGTTTGCTGTGCTTAATGGTAACTTTAGAGAGTTGGATGCAAACGTGGTTGCAGGAGATTTATCTATTGCATTTATCTCATCTATCGATAATTCATATAGGATTTTTAATAGTTGGGGTTTGATATCTAGGATTAATTCATTTAGGTCTTTATTTGATAGTTTTATTCTGTGAACTTTTGATAATTTTAGCTTAATTTCGTTCTTCTGATTGTTGCCGCTGCTGCTAAATGATGATGAACTGACATTGATTGATGTTTCTAAAATGTTCTTACTGACTTCTTTCCTGTTTATAAAGACTCGTATTGGTATTGTTGCCTTTGGGTTCAATCTTAAGAAAGTCGTTCTGTACATAAGGGCACTCAGTGTTCAAGGCTCAAGCTGGCATGTTAGTATCCTTAAAAGTAGGAATTCAAAACTATCGTGATATAAAGGAACATACGTTGGAGGCATATTGTGACTCCTTTGCTGGCTTTAATGTAGTGATAGGAGTGATTTCAAAAATTGAGAGACGTTTCATGAAGATTTGATGGAGTGCTCGAACGTTGCATCTCCAGTGAGAATGTCACATTTGCCGGCAGTTGCTTAAATACCCTCCTTTTTCCGTTTTCTTAAATTCAAGAGTTGGTTTGCTTTTTGGAGCGTTCACTAATATTGCTAAACACCACCAATCTATAATGTATGTATAAGGTTACTCCATTCATAAGCTGAATCTATTCCTCGAATACTAACCCGATCTCTTATCTTATCAGGAAACTCGACCTATATCAATCATCAACAGAAGCATCCAATAAAGTTGCCGACTACATAGCCAAATCAATTAATGATTTCAAACCAACTCAATCAAATCCGTTTGTGCTAGGTCTACCCACAGGATCATCCCCATTGAAAGTGTACCAAAGGCTAATTGAACATTACAAACTAGGTACCTTAGATTTCACCAATGTTGTTAGTTTCAACATGGATGAATACTATAAAATCCAACCCGACAATGAACAGTCGTACCATTATTTCATGTATGATAATTTTTTCAATCATGTGAATTTCAAGCCTGGAAATATCAACATTTTAAACGGACTAGCTGATGATTGGGCTAAAGAGTGTTCAGACTACGAAGCGAAGATTAAATCATATGGTGGTATTCACATTTTCTTAGGTGGTTTGGGGCCAGAAGGTCATATTGCATTTAATGAGTCTGGTTCGACTAGAGATTCCAAGACTAGAAAGGTTGACTTAGTTGAGTCAACTATTAAGGCTAATTGTAGATTTTTTGATAATGATGAAGAGAAAGTTCCAAAACATGCATTAACTGTTGGTATTTCTACTGTTTTGGATAATTCAGATGAGGTTATAATTGTTGTGTTTGGTCAGAACAAAAGATGGGCTTTGAATAATACTTTGACTCAGAAACCAAATTCTAGTGTTCCTTCTACGTTTTTAAAGAATCATTCGAATGTTGTCATTGTTGCAGATTATGATGCTATTGAAGATTACCACCCTCCTAAATTATAGATATACTCCGTTCTTTTTTTCTATGATATGTGTGTGTACATGTCTAAAATTTAATAGTTTTAATTAAAAGTTCATTTCAACTTATAAAGTTTTGAAGTACTCATGAATTATATATAGTTTAAAACAAATGGATTAACTGAAAAAGAACTCTCTTAAATGATTTATCAACTAATAAATTAGTATCCAATCATTTTGAAAGGATTAACTTCAAAAAACGAAAAATATTTGAAGTCATCACTTTAATGCAAGAGCCCCGAGTCTCAAGGACAATGAAAGGTCAAAGCAAAACACCACCTTCACCGCCACCAAAAGAAATTTCAAACAACGACAGTTCCAATGGCCCGATGGGAACTTGAAAGGTATATCCCAGTCAATTTAAAAGACGTATTGGTTTAGAGAAGCCTTTCAATGATTCATTTTGGAAAAATAACACGCTTACGGTAGCTGAGTCTCTTATTTACTCCGTCGAAAATCTTGATATCTATGATGGAGATAGATTGGATAAGCCTTTATAGCACAATTTTGCAATTTCTTCTAATGCTGGTGTTATTTGATTCGGTATATTCAAAATTGCATTGTGCATCACCATTCTATCAGAACTAACAGCTATTAGAGACCGTGCTTTCAAGCCATCCTTATTCTTTAGTAAGTTAAAAGCTACCGCTTTACAACCAAGCCATACATTATCAAAATGCAGCTATATAGGGTGATCGAGAAGTACTGCCCCATGTTCATTTGTTTTAAATTCCCTTTATATTGCTTGACAACAATCTGTCTTCATATACCTCATTAGTACTCCCGATATAAGTAGCCACTATTAGTAAAATTCTAACTGGTTGCCTCAAAATTCAATAAAGATTAGATCACTGAAGATTATTTGGAAACTTCATGGCTTATCAATTTCTTTAAATTTGTTTCATTTTTGTCGTTGCATCTTCTGACGATCATTTTGAAAGACTTGCCTACTCTATGAATCCTTTTGATGTTTCGTTCATGTCTTCCCGTAATTGTGCTCCAGTTTCAAATCCAAGACCCACTTCACTTGAATCCATATAAGAGGGTTGTGAGTAACATCTGCACCAGAAAGAGTACCTCTGTGGAACATGGAAATCCAAGAAACCAGTCAGAATCATGATCTATTTGGTGCTGATCCAACGAGCTGAGTGTCTAAAGACTTGGATACAAGAGAAACAGATATTGACCGGATTAACCAACAATTCGAAAGAAAAGGAACAAGGTGCCGTTTTACAAAGCGCCTGAGTTCTCTTGTGTGGGGGTGTTACTAGACGCTTGATTATCAACCTACAATTGAAATTTATCAAAATGTATCATAAAACAAAGAAGACAGAATACAATCAACAGCAAGTCAAAATAAAACAGAATAGATTATGAAACAATTAATATTTTGTCACAAATCAATAACACCACCACCTTTCCCATCAGAATACTTGGAATTCGGATCTCTAAATAAATCATTCTTAGAATCAACTCTTTTGTAATCAGTGTTTTCGAGATCATCATCATTATAGGTACTATGGAATTCATCAACTTCGTCACTGGGAACTCTACTAATAATCTGGACGTTTCTTTTGAAGTAGAACCAATGAGCTTGTCTATCTTTCGCTTGACCATTACCAACATGCATGCTAATTCTCAAAACATTGATGTTTCTGAAATAATTCTTTAATTTAACTGTATTCATCACAGGAAATTGGAATTGTTCAACCAATGGGTTTGTATTATCAACTAAGGATTGTATTGTCGTATCCCATACAAAGCACCCTGTTTTATCATCAAAAAGAAAATCAGCAGCATCAAAATTCAATTTGTATTCTTTATTGTTGTAGATTTGGTTAGCTGATATACCATCCTGTTTACTAAACTTAACGTTGTAGACAATATAGTTGTTCAATGATATAATTAGTTGTTTAATGTTAAAAAACCCCAATCTTGTACTTTCACCATTAATTTTGAAATGCTGATAATCAATTAACAAACAAGGCAACTCAATAATTAAGGGGATTTGAAACAATCCCATTTGTAAATTGATCGTTTGTGGGATAGGAATAGAAATTCTTAATTCTATTTCTTTAGATTTTTTCTGAGAGTTAAACATCTTGCTTAATCTTCCAGATTTCAAATTGGTTATGTGAACCATTTTCCCTTGCTTTTTATCAAATACATACTGTTTTATTTTCTTTTGGTATAAGAATCTATCAAAATCTTCATTGATTGATTCGGGGTTCCACCTGTTTAAGACATCATCTCCCTGAAACATCAACGGACAGTTGAATTCAATGTATTCCAGGTGATCTAAATAAGAATAAAATTGGACCTTTAGTTGTAAAAAATATCTAATGTCGATGAAAGCATAGATCTCGGGTGCTTTATCTTTGGTTTCATCATCTGTTGAATTCAGTTTATCACAAGAAGAAGCCAATAACTCAGGATCGGGGAATTGTAACTTGAAATCATAAGTCAAGGATTCGCCTCTACTAAGATCAGTTCCATCTTCAGTTAAACTTGTAAATAAATTCAAATCGTCTTTTTCAAATAACTTGTAGTTTTGATAATATTTCTTCTTCTCTTTGAAATTTTGTAAAACAATTAATGAATCGCCACAAATTGAAATATCAATGGATTGGATCCCTTGCAAAGCTTCTTTGAAAAATAAATTGATACGGCCCCTGATTACACTGAATTGAGGTGTAAATATCTTATTTGGAGGAAACTTTAATTTAAATTCAGGTGTTATTGGATCTAGCATTGAAGCTAATGACAGCGTATTTAAAGCATTTGGGCTGGGGCCATTTGTAAGATAGCTTAAATCGCTGGAAGTCGTGTTACTTGCAGTTCTTGGTTTAGGTCTTTGGAAAGACATGTCAGAGTAAGAAGGAGGAGCTTCCCGTTGGGGTTGCTGCATTGCAATGGTTTAGTTGCAACTTACTTGCAAGTCTGTTCGGAAATGATGGCAATTGAATCCACTCCATTGGAATAGACACAAGCTCAAATTCTTGACATTATCGAAGCGTTGTGGATCTTGAGTCCGTAATATGGTTGCAATGTGGCCTAGTTATACCAAGAAATATCTGGTTATGAGTTTACTTAATTCGTTCGTTAACTTGAGAGAGCACGTTGTCTGTCGTTCAACTTTGTTTGTTCGCTACTTAGAGATGTTTTCAAGGAGTTTGCATGATTTTGCCAACAACCGACCAATTACTTGAACCGCTTACAGCTCTAAAACTGAAAAAACCATGAAAAATAAGTCTAAGGTAAGATAAGGTTGAATTTAGTGTAGCTAATTGTAAAGCAAGCTATATTTAAAAATTTACTGTATGATGTAACCACGATTCCCATACACTATACCCTACTCACTAGTACGCGAGATATTGGAATAAAACCCGAGTGGCGGGCTCGGGCAGGCAGGATCGCGCGTGCCAATCAATAGCAGCAGGGTCTTTCACTTCGAAAGGGTTCCAACCGAGTCACTAATATTTTTATTTTGTGGCTTTCAAATTCCATGGATTTAATTAAACATTGAAAATTACTAAATTTTAAAATTAAAGCATATTGGCTTATGCCATCGGGATTCGGGGTTGTTCCACATACTCACAAAAGCAAAATTCGAAATTAAAGCTTCCCAGAAAAGCTGGTACTTCCTTACAAGGTTTACAAAATCAAATGTTATCTATTTTCATGTTCAAGGATCATTATATAAAGTTAGAGAAAGGCCATCAAAGACTTCTAGTTGAAAAGCTTTCATTTTGGTTCAAATCAGCGTAGAAATAAATACCTTGGAATAAATTTTGTGGCACCTTGGGGTTTAGATAAAAATGCTTTTGTTCCTGGCGAGACTGCTGAAAGAGGAGCTTCATCTTGGTTAATATTTATTAGTTTTTTCATTTTCTATTCATCTTTAGGACAAATGTGTATAGCCGGTAATGCAAACAAACAAACTAGCGCCGATATGTCTAATATCTTATACGCTTTGGCCTTACACTACTTTTGTGGTATCTTGTATTATCCTACTGGATTTTGGTCTTTCATGTACAGAGCATCTCCATTTACTTATGGGGGTTCAGCTATGCTAGCTTCTGGTATTGATAATATTAAAGCTCAATGTTCTGAAAAGGAATTTGTTTCATTCCCACCTCTCAGTGGTATGTCCTGTGGTGCATATGTTGAATCATATATTAATGATGCTGGGGGATACTTGAAAGATTAGAGTTCCACTGATTTATGTAGTTTTTGTCCAACTAGTGAAACTAATGATTACTTGAAGTCCGTTCATGTTGATTATGTTAAAAGATGGAGAAATTAGGGTATTTTTTCTTGTTTCATCGTTTTAAATTTCGCTTTCATGATGTTCTTTCATTGGTTAGGTAGAGTTCAAGGTAAATCCAGTTTGAAATCAAAAAAAAAACTAATGTTGATGAAACATCCGAAGATAAATGATTCATATGTTTTTTTTCTGATAGACTTTCCACGATTAAGGTTAAGAATGAATTCTTAAGTAAGAAAGGTCCTTTGCATTAAATGTGGCTGAGTAATAAATTATAATTACTGCGCAAAAAGAAACTCGGTCTTACTAAAAGTTACGTAAAACTTTTGATAAGCTCGTACTCATCAAGTAGTCAGCTTGATTTTCTCCCACCAACTGCAATTTTCATTTACATATACACAATGTTGTTCTTTCTAGACGGTTCTTCTGGTGTTCAATAGGACTATAAAAGAGGTCAACAGTTCCACTCTTTGAACTCCAGCTGTTTTTTTTCAAAAGACTTTCTTAGTTCTTATTCATTATTCAATATTCCAATCAACCAATACACATCAAGAAAAATGTCAGCATCAGCTAGAAGTATATTAAAAACCCAACATGCCATGGAACAAGCCGAAGGTGTTGGCGCCAGAGTCAGAAGATCCATTGGTACAATGACCATGAGAAATTTTACGCCATTTTTGATGTTAGATCATTTTAACGTTCATCCCTCAGCTGGATTTCCTGATCATCCACACAGAGGACAAGAAACAGTTACTCTTGTTATGAAAGGTAATATGTTACATGAAGATTTCGCTGGTCATCAAGGTGTTCTTTCGCCAGGTGACTTACAATTCATGACTGCTGGTAAAGGTATTGTTCATTCTGAAATGCCATTTACCGAAGACGGATCAAATGTTGAAGGTATGCAATTATGGGTTGACTTACCAGCTGAGTTAAAAGAATGTGAACCAAGATATAGAGATTTGAAAGCTGCTGAAATTCCTGTTGTTAAGCCAAATGATAAAGTTCAAGTTAAAGTGATCAGTGGTAAATCATACGGTGTTGAATCAATTAAAAATTTAGCTTATACACCAATGCAATATTATCATTATACTATTCAACCTGGTGGACAATTCAAACAAGAATTACCTAAAGATTTCAATGCTTTCCTATATATTTTGAAGGGTAGTTTGAAACTCAATGACCAATTCATACCTCAGTATCATAATGCTTTCTTCAAAAGAGATGGTGACTATGTTGAAGGTTCAGTTCCAGAAAGTGCTAATGTTACAGATTTTGTCATTATTGCAGGTAAAGCATTAGATCAACCTATCGTTCAACACGGACCATTTGTGGAGACTTCAAAGGAGAAAATTTATAAGGCATTCATGGATTATCAGTATGCTTCCAATGGATTTGAACGAGCCAAAGGTTGGGCTAGCGAGATTGGTTCTGGTGTCACACCAACTTTGTTCAGAACTATTTCTCATAAGTTAGAAGATGAATAGTGTTGTGTTTTATTTATTTTAATTTATTTATTATTCTGTTTTAATCTGTGTATACTCTATAAACATTCTGATATAAACCCACACTTCAAGCAGTATCCGAGAAAAAAACCAGTAGAAGCTCATACATTACCCAAATCCGGGGGCATATATGGTATATAGTTCAGAAACCCCGAAAACAGTCAACGGTAAGCACCGTGGAAGTTCCAATTCCCACGCAAAACATTGGCAGTACCTCTTCCGCCATAGTTAGAAGCTTGCTAGTGGCAGTTCGGGCAACATGGGTAATGTTCCGAAAACCCGCCAGTCAGGCGCCGAAGTATTCTTTCTGTATGTATTAGACAACCCAGGGTAAAGGTTTTGTTGCTCCCACGGGTCTTCACAGTGCTTGCTCAGTCTGGCTTGCTTTCTGTATGTTTACCTTCCGTAGTTGTAGCCACTTGAATTTAATCATTATAATTAAAAGGTAACACTATCAATAGCCCACAGATAAGCCATGATGCTCAGACTTCGTTATGCTACCAACTGGACTTGTAAATAAGTAGTAAATGCAGCGCGCCGCTCTCCGTAAATCCAAAGGCAAAAGCGATCAGTGATCAGATCAACAACCGAATCTCAGTTAGTGGATACACCGATTATTACTTCTTATGTATTAAGTAGATTACATAATAGCGGAAAAACTGGGAACCTCTAAACTTCACCATTTTGGTCACAAGATAGCTATGCCGCCATGCCGAAACAATTTTCGATCTACTGCACTAGCATTACAGTCCTAGACATAATAAACAAAATCATTTCAAATATACCTTATGAATTACAAGAAAGAATCTTATCAGTTGTGCCCAAACCTTATTTACTAGAAATGCTTGTATTGGAAAGCCCAAGTTTACACAATGTTTTGATTGATTTGTTGACGAATTATATCATACTTGTTCAGAGACCGGCTAGAGCCATCTTATTAAAAGATATGATCAATCTGGAAGTTGATAGAAGTTTAGAACTGTTGAAAGTGTTACTCAACATGAGAAGAAAAAATAATGATTTTGGTGATGAAAGGGTTAGAATAAAAATGGCTAAATTCAGAGTTAAGCAATATACGCCCAAAATAGATTTCGTTTTAGATGGCTGTGATGGATTGGATATGAATTTATATCAGTTTCTTTCCATGGCTGATTTCCCGGCTAGATATGGATCAAAGGTTAAGAAAGTTGTGTTTAATGGGTTACAAGAAGATAAAGATATCATCTTTACTAAAATTCCAAGACTCAGTTTGTTGAATAACGTTGAAGAAATTAATATTATTTCATTTGATGATGAAGATACAAATGCTGATGTTGTAATGGCCAAGCTCTCGATGCAGAATAAAGCCACTCTTAAAAAATGCACTTCTGAGCTGGAGTTGAGTTTGTTTTTATCAACTGATCATATACCATCTTTTCAAAAATTTCTAAACCCTGATATATGTGAATTCGACGTTATTGTTAGAGATTCTTGCTTTCTCCGATCTAAATTAGATGGACTGCTTTATCAAAAGATTAAATATTTTGAATTTGAACCTGCATTTACTTACGTGCCTGATGCAAATGATGATATGACTTTGGATGGTGATGATGATGATGATTGTGGAACTGAAGAAAATTTCGAATTTATTAGTGGATTTGTGAATGCTGAAGTAGTCTCAATCTCGTTAAACAAATTTAATAAGTCTTTAATCTATGGAACTATTCAAAATTTCTCATTGAAGAAAATGCATTTATCAAGACAAAAATTGGTTAGATTTAATTTAACAAATTTTGCTAATTTAAAAGAGTTGAATATTTCAAATTGTATCTTTAACGTACAGATTGACTTTTTGGATACTTTGCCTACTTCATTGGAACGTTTTTATTTAGATATTTGTCAATTCAATGAATCACTGAATCCAAATTTAAATTTTCATTTACCACAATCAATCATCAAGCTTTATCTAGTGTTTTTACCAATCGAAGCTAATTTCAATCTTAATGAATTATTAAATTTAAGAGAACTAGCTTATTTTAATTATCAATCTGAAAACCTCCCGTATTCAAATAAGCTACTTAAAACAATGGTCGTTGGTAAGAGATCATCTGAAGAAATAAACAATTCACAACTTGATTTGTCAAAGTTCACAGAATTAAATAAATTGGTTTTAGAATGCTCTGAAGAACAACTCCCTATAATTTTCCCACCAAATTTAACCTTCTTAGAATTATATAATCCAATAGCCCATTCAACACTGAACGTCGAAACTTTATCTACAATCAAATACTTTTCATTATCTGACGCATCCCCATTCTCTGAAACTTTTTCAATTGAATCCACTCCATGCAACATAAAAAATTTCAGATATCACGGGAAATACACCAACTTGATAAAACATCTAGACATCATACCAGATCCACATAAACTAGACAGATTAAAAATCGAAATCGATTTCGATGGCGATAAAAACAAACTACCCGATCCAAATTTGGAAAAACTAAATAGATTGATCGTATCGACGATTGACTACGATACTTATTTGAAGTTAATCCTAATGCAACAAGAACAACAACGGGATAAAATGGAAGAACGATTAATTGAGCTGCAAGCTGATATTGCCAATGCGACGAACGGTGGATTCGTCAGCGATAGTGATGCAGCCAGCATGGTTAGTGGGGCTGATGCAATAGCAACTGGTGGAGATGCTGTCGGTGATTTTACTGATGCGTTGTTTAAGAAGTCTGGTGGAAGATTCAGTTGTGGAACTAGTAAGGCTAGCTTGGTTTTGTCTGATCCTGAATACCCTTTGTTTTCTAATGAATGCATTTGGGATTTTGGGAGTGATGTTGATGAATGGTTTATTGCTCCTGTTTAGGACTTTTGTTTTTGAGTTTCTCCGTTTTCTTTTAATGTGTCCAGCGCTCACATTCATTTTACTTTACTTTTGTTAATGTATTGTGTTTTAATCTTTCGCTTAATTGGGCATTTCTTCCTCGTTATCAATGATAATGTTGGGGTGTCGTTGGTGTACAATATGGCTTTCAGGCTTATTTACTGTTTTTTATTTATCTTGCGTTCTCTAGGTTTGTGTATTGATTTCAATTGTTTATAGTCGTTCTTGGTTTTTTAAAAGTTTAAAATGAAATAAATTATATCAAAAAGAAGGGTGATAAATTCAAGAACTAAAATTACATGGGAAGTATACAATTTTAAAAAAAACAAAAACATAAGGATCAAGTAAAGTCTACTCTTTCATCTCAACGTCACCATCCGCATCATCCTTCTGTTCAACAGCAGTTGCATCAGTATCATCTTTCTTTCCTTCGACCACCGGTGTTGCTGATTCAACTGCAGGTGCAGAAGCAGGATTTGGTTCTGTAGAAGGAGCAGATTTCTCTTCTTGTTCTTTCTTCTCTTTCATTTCTTGAGCTGCACTACTTGAAAACAAACTTGACCCAACACCAGTACCACCAACGGCAGACTTAATATCCGCCTCGGTCAGTCCTTGTTCATTTTGCTCAGAACTTGTCTCGACCTTCGGAGCGTATTCATTTATACCATATTTGAAATTATCCAATTCAATGATTGTATCTTTTTCCTCATCTTCGCAATCTTTCAGCTCGGATGGGCCATCAGCAATAATCCAGGTTTTAATCTTGAACCCATAAGTCTTGAATAATGGGGTACCTGAACCTTCTAATCCATTATTAACATTTTCACTACCATTAACTGAACCTGGTTGTGGTGTCGATTCATGTGAATTGATAACACTAGCTTGAGCAGTAGACACAACACTGCTTTGGTTTGGCGTTGGGTGTCTGCCTCCTCCTAGTGACCCATTGATTCCACTACCTGGGGTACCGACAACTTGTCCAGCAGCAGGTGATTCCAAAGATGATGGAACTGGGGGATCATACCATATTCTCACCCAGTGCTTGTCCTCTGTGTCTGTGCCACCCAAACTGATAAAGCTGGAGGATGTGCTGAGTGTGTTTCTGTTGTACTGTTTGTACAGACTTTTTCTGAGGGACATGTTGGGTTGTATTAATTCTACGTTTCTAGGTTTCAAAATAGGAAAGATACATAAGCAAATACACAATTCGAAAACACGTTGAAAAAGCGCAGCGAAACTGGCGAGCGACGATGTTACGTAAGGCGGCGCGTCGGCCCTGTTCTAGAGCATTTTTAGAGCTTCTTCTCCTAGTAAAGAATTGGGAAGACTGGTGGAGGTTCCTGTTAGCAAATAGTCTTCATTATCTTCATCTTCGTCATCAGATTCAGGATCCATGCGAGTAGTGGAGTGGGGTTGGGGAGTATGGATTAGGCGAGAACGATGTAAGTAAGTGGATGCTGTGGCCATGTTGATCACGCTAGGAGAAGAAGAACTAGTTGAAGAGTTGTCGGAATCATCATTATTAGGATCTAAATCCTTATCATTGTGTTTAGGGTCAAAATCCGGGATGTGAATATGTGATAAACCTGGAGGTGGACGCAGAGATGATACCAACGAAGGCCTGACTTGATTATTAGGGTTATCAACGCTTGAGTTTGAATTTGAGTTTAATGATTGAGTTCCTCCAAGTTTTAACAATTCAAGCTTATCCAGTAACGATTGCCTTAAAGATGAAGAGTTGTTAGTTAGTGTTGATTCTGATTTATGTTGCATGGCAAGCACGTTGGTTGTGTTAGTCGAAGAATTTACTGTATGCTCATGAAATCTGGCGTGTTTCGTATGAGATGTTGTTTCCTGTTTCTTAAGTTCAGCAGCATGGTAAAGTTCTATAACCTTGTTAAATATTATGTGTTTTTCTACGCCTAGGGACTTTGAAAGCTCTGTGAAGTTATAATTGACTGTAAAAGTGCCATTTTCTGCCCTGATTCTAGGAAGAACCTCTTTCAACTTTGCAATCGATTCTTTAGGCCATTTACGAGAGCTGTTGTCAATGTCCCGGAGGTGTATATTGTGACTTTCAGCCTCTTCCTTGGTTATGGGTATTCTAAGGTAGACTTTGGGTGTTCTGAGGTGACTGTCCATGGTTGTTTGCTGTTGTAGTTAACTTGTAGTAGAGTTGTTAAGTTGTTTTGAATTGAAAATAAAAGTCCGAACTTTGAAGCGAGTTTATCAGACGTGAAGCCACCATTTCCTTTGATTTTTGATTTTTATTAGATTTCACAACTCCAAAAGCACCTAGAACTTCTAGAAACACCTGTAGATGAAGAATGAACGACTCCTCCTCATTGTTAGACCTTTCCAACTTGGATCCTAACAGCTTGAGAGTGCAGATTCTAGCGTACGATTCCTACCAGTGCTTGCCTTCGAGATTAGATCAACAACTCTTCACAATTAACGGCAAACAACACCGAAACTTCAAATTCAGACAAGTTCCTATACTCAGAATATTTGGGAGATTTCCAACAGGTCATACTTGTGTTTTACATTTACATAACGTGTTTCCATATTTGTTTATTCCTTATGATGGCCCAGCTTCAAAGAGCCAGTCTATCATTGACCAATACCTGATTAAAGTTTTTGATGAAATTGAAAGAAAGTTGAAATTATCTTTCCAGAATTCAAGAGGTATGAAAAGGAAGAAGAAATTTACCAAACGTAATACAGGTGGCGATTCAAGTGATAGTGAAGAAGACAGCGATGATCATGAATCAGACTCTGAACTTGAAGATCTCCCATCAACTGATGATGATAATAAGAACGATGATATCCAAAGTAATAATAATAGGAACATAGCAGTTAATTTATCAAATTATATTGCAGATATTTCGTTAGTTAAAGGAATACCATTTTATGGTTACCATGTGGGCCATCATCCATTTATAAAAATTAGTCTATTGAGTCCTAAATATATAGTTAGATTGACTCGTTTGTTACACGAAGGTAAGATATTTGGTAAGGCAATGCAACCTTTTGAATCGCATATTGCTTACACATTGCAATTTCTAACTGATTACAATTGCTACAGTAGTGATTGGATTTCTTTGAATAAGTTTTATTGGAGAAGTCCAATGATTATGCTAGACGATGATTTAAATTCAAGAGATGATTTCTGGTCTGGGTCGCTCCAAACTGACATTGCTGAGTTTAATCAAATTAAAATTAATGATGATTTGAGATCATTTTTGAAAAATTATGTCACTGTGAAAAAGTATTTTACTAACGTTTTAGATTCAGCCAAGTATCCAAGGATGGCTAGAACTTTGTTAGAATTAGACAGCTCTGCTTGTTTTGTTTTGAATAGAAAAGAAATCATAGAAAGAGATATTCATAAAGATTTTAACGAATTTGATGATTTTAAGCTCCAAGGAAAAGTTGAGAAGGAAAGATATCTTAATTCAACTAAATCGTTACTTGCTGATGTTAACTATATACGAAAGTTGAATGGATTACCCGATGATCCTAAATTAAAGTTATTTGAAGGTGACGAACGTTCTTTTAAGGGCACCAATTGGATCGAAATTGATGAATTGAACAAACAGTTAAAGTATTGTATTGATCAATCGAATAAACATTTTCTGAAACAACACCCTTTCAGGAGTTTAAATTCTAAAACAGTTATTGGTAAAAGAGATTGGTTGGACGGATATCCTACTGTGTTTCAAAGTATTAATAGAAATTGGTATAGACCTGGTGTTCCTGAATCTGAGTTAGTTCAAGTTGGAGAAACTCAAATAAGAAATCAAGAAGCATTACTTGAATGGATATTGTTTAAAATTAGAGAATCTCAGAAGGAAGAAAGTATTGCCGAGATACACAATGTTTCATTTGGCAAAATTTTAGAAAGTATAAGTATTTTAAATTCAGTTAGAGAAACTGAAGAGAAACTTGCTCAAGATGTTGTTGATAGTTCTAGCGACTCTGACCTTAATACTGAAGATGACAAAGATGATTTTATAGGTAGCATTCCACATGTGGAAGTTGAGGAAAAGTATAGTCAATCACATGAAAATAGTGTAGGCGCCACCAATATGAGTATGTCTTCAAATAATTTAGATTCTTCTGCTTTTGAAGAACTAGAAGCTCAATTAGAAATGGAAGCTGAACAAGGTGTTGATGAAAAATTGTTTCAAATGACTCAAAAGGAGAAAAGAGTTTCTTTCTCAACTACTGAGCTTTCTAATTCACAATTTCAAAACATCAAGTCGACTACCACTCAAAAAACTTCCCAAACTGTTTTGTATGTTCCTGATGAAATTTTACCAAATGAAGACTTATTTGAACTTGATTTTAACCCCCCTGAATTTGAATCACATCAAGCTATGTTAAAGAATTTTGAGGATCATGGTATGGTAGAGATCGAATACGATGATCCATTTTATTCAAAAAGAGATAATACCGTAGAAAGACCTTTTTATTTTGCTGGTAAGAAATTTCAACCTAAAATTAGAGATTCTAAAGGTATCCCTAATTATGAAACAACAATCGGAACCTATCATTCTTATGATGTGAAATTCAACGTGACTGCAAGATATAAAGCTTATGAATGGACATATATTGTCAACCCACCATCTTATGATGAAATTGCTAAATGGTGTAATGCTAATCCTATTAAAATGAGAACAAGATCTCAAGTAATGAAGTCTCAAATTGAAATGGCCACCCAAAGATTAAAAGGTTATTTATATCCTTCTTTACAAACCCCAGTTTCAAGAAAAGCTACAAATTATAATAAATTGGTGTTATTAAATATGGAAATTCATGTTAATACAAGAGATCAATTGTTTCCTGATCCTTTGAAAGATGAAGTTAATGCTATATTTTGGCAATTTGATAGAAATGCCTGTGCCTATGATTTAGGTATTGTTAATAGTGGCATTTTATTACTGGATAAACAGGGAGTCAAGAAGTGGTCTAATTTAACTTCTTTGCCTGTTGAAGTTTTTAATGATGAGAAGAAAATGCTAACTGAATTAATTTCATTAGTTGAATTGATTGATCCTGATATCTTGAGTGGTTATGAGATTCATAACGGTTCATGGGGTTATATCATTGAAAGGTCTAAGAAAGTGTTTAACATTGATTTCATTCAAAGAATTTCGAGAGTTGTCAGTAAATATAATAATAAATTCGGTGATAGATGGGGCTATACACATGCTTCTGCTATTAAAGTTACCGGGAGACACATGTTGAATCTTTGGAGAAAAATGAAAAATGATACAAAATTGAATAAGTATTCCTTAGAAAATGTTGTTTTCCATGTGTTACACAAAAGAATTCCTCATTTTGATTACGCTACTTTGACTAAATGGTTTACTTCTGATGATGCTAGGCATAATTCTTTAGTGTTGGGGTATTTCACTAATAGAATGAAATATGAAAGTGAATTAATTGATCAATTGGAGCTGGTCGAAAGAACTACCGAAGAATCAAGGCTTATTGGGATAGATTATTATTCGGTCATCTATAGAGGTTCTCAGTTCAAAATTGAGAGTTTTTTGGTTCGAACAGCAAAACCGGAAAATTTTGTTATGATTTCTCCCTCCAAGAAGCAAGTGTTTAAACAAGACCCATTACAATGTATTGCACTAATTTTGGAACCTGAAAGTGCTTTCTATAAGAGCCCGTTAGTCGTTTTGGATTTTCAGTCTTTATATCCTTCTGTTATGATTGCATATAATTATTGCTATTCAACCTTACTTGGAAGATTACGTGGCTTTAATCCTCTTGTATTCCAAAAACTGGGTATTACAAGCTTGAAATTGCCCCTTGGTATTCTCAAATTACTTGAAGAACATATCAACATTTCACCCAATGGGTTGATGTTTGTCAAACCGGATGTTAGACTATCATTAATGGCTAAATATTTGACTGAAATTTTAGACGCTAGAATATTGGTGAAAAATACAATGTCCAAATTAAGAGATGATTATGAATTACAAAAGTTATATAACAATAGACAGTTTGCTTTAAAATTGATTGCTAATGTTACTTATGGTTATACTGCAGCTTCTTTTTCTGGTAGAATGCCTAATTCTGATATTGCTGATGCTATTGTGTCTTCAGGTAGAGAAACGCTATTAAAAGCGATCGCCGAGATTGAAAATAATGAAAAATGGGGAGCCAGAGTCGTTTATGGTGATACTGATTCTTTATTTGTCTATTTACCTGGTAAAAGTAAGCAAGAAGCATTTGAGATTGGTAAAGCAATGGCTTCACATATTACCGAGTTAAATCCTGCCCCTGTAAAATTAAAATTTGAAAAGGTTTATTTTCCTTCTGTTTTATTAAGTAAGAAAAGATATGTGGGATATTCTTATGAATATGAAGATCAAAAGGAACCAAAATTTGATGCTAAAGGTATTGAAACTGTTAGGAGAGATGGTATTCCTGCGCAACAAAAAATGGTTGAAAAATCTTTAAGGGTATTATTTGAAACTAGAGATTTATCCAAAGTTAGAAGCTATGTTACTGATCAGTTTCAAAAACTCATGATGAACAAAGTCAATATCAAAGACTTTTGTTTTGGTAAAGGTGTTAAACTTGGTGCTTATAAAAATGAAAAATATATTCCACCTGGTGCAAGATTAAGTATGGAGAAAGCTAAAGCTGATATTCGTTCAGCTCCCCAATATAAAGAAAGAGTTTTTTATTTGGTTAAGAAAGGATCAAAAGGTCAAATTTTAAGAGAAAGGTGTATTACTCCTTTAGATTTCGTTAAAAGTGAAAATCCGGAGATCGATTCCGATTATTACATCAAGAAGGTTCTAATTGCTCCACTTGAGCGTATTTTTAGTTTAATGGGTGCTGATGTGAAAGCTTGGTATGACAATATGCCCAAAACTCTAACGTTTAATAATTTAGAAAGAACTGACTTAAGAGCTTTAGTTGTTCGTTCTTCAATTTGTTTAAACTGTGGGAAATTAATGGATACAATGAAAACTAAAAATAATTCAAAAGCTAGATTATTGTGTAGTTCGTGCTCATCAAATGAATTAAAGACTCTTTTAGATATTCAACATCGAGTTAAAACTACTCAAGAAGAATTTGATGATATCATTTTAGTTTGTAAGGCGTGCACAAAAACCAATGTTGAATCAAATAGTTTGGCTTTGGAAACCGCCTTCAGCTGTTCAAGTGAAGATTGCCCAATATTTTATGATAGAAATAAGCAGGAAAGAAGGGTTAGGGATTTATCTGAAAACTATAAGGATATCTTAGGATGGTGAAATTTAAGTTCGTTTACGTTCTGTATATTAGAAAGAATTTTGTATATTAAACCCCGTTAATGCAAAGATAAGCTTAATTATAGAACTAAATATAAAAAAAAATTAGTATGCACTATAAGAACTCTCCTCTTGAATTCTTGTATTCAATTGATGAATTGAGGAAAGAGCATGAGCAGACAAGTCCGCATAACCACTAAATTCAGCTAGCTGCTTTTCAACTTCAAAGCATTTCTTCATCATCTTGAAGTCAGTTAATTGTCTGAACCCTAGCACAGAAATTTCAAGATACTCCAGAATAGTGTTCGATTGTTCTTTTATTGATTCCTTATTAGAATCTGACACTTCGATTTCTTTGATATTTTCTAGTTTAGCTCTAGATAAAACAAGATAAGCTTTAGCTTTTAACCATAAATTATCCACTTGTAAAACTTTAGACATTGTATACTCTAGTAATCCTTCAGGATCCTTGATAAAATCCGAACTTTGTTCAATACATCTCTCACATAAATTTAAAACACATTTAATAGCAATAGTAAGATAGGATGAAGTTCTGGCTCTTTTAAGAGAATCCAGAACATCACCATTACCCCTATCTGGATCTTTTAAGTTTTCAAAAATGATTTCACCATAAAGTAACTCAAATTCAGCAGTCCAATAATTATTATTGTAATCGCAGTAAGGGCTTTCTAATAAACCATGAATATTTTTGTTAATTATTTCTATTGCGGTGTTGGCATTCCCCACTTCAGATTCATATGTAGCATGCCTTTCAACAGCCTCATAAATTAAATCTTGATCATTCAATTCAGATGAACAAACCAGTAATCTGTCAATTATGGGAGAAACTTGCCTTAATCTTGACTTTTTAATCCAGTTATCACTCTGTAATAATAAGTGTCTAGCACTTAAATATCTCCAAAGAGACATTGGTGGACTTGTGTCGTTATCAAAAAATTGTAATGCTTTATCAACATGGCCAGCTTCATGGTCTATAATAACTTGTCTCAGCATAGTAGTAGTTTTATCAAATAAGCTTTTCTTAGAAGATTCTAATGCGATCTCAGTATATACTCTTGCTAGCACCGGAATACCTGCTCTATACCAAAGCGATGAAAAAATTTGACAGTTTTTAACAAATGAACTTCTTGTATCTTCCATATTTTCTAAATTAAGCAAAATATATGATGACTTGGTCAGGTTTTCTATAACATGTTTTAATTGAACTTCTTGTAATGCTTCATATTGATAAGCCATTGCTTGTAATAACCAATTTTTATTTTCTTTAGTTTTCAGTTTCAAAAATTGTAGAATCTGATCTCTATACACTTTATCTCTAACTTTGGAATCTAATTTAGGTCTATCTCTTAAAAAATTAAATAGCCAAGTTAATAAATAATTCAAGCAATCCAAATCTTTATTTTCTCTGGCAACAGCAATTGCTTCATCTATACCTCTAAGAGCCTCAGAGTCGGATCCAAAAAATGCATGTAAAGTAGCTAATGAAAGTAAAGCATAATGGGAAAACAATTGCTGTCTACTGGACATCATATAATCGAAATACCTATGTAATGATTTAAACGATCCTTCATAATCACCAGATTGCAAGCATTCAAGATAATCAATATAATGAACCGACGGCATACCACTTTTTTCAGAAGGAGACATTGATTTCAAAACTTTTTTAATTGCTTCCGGCGGAGGGGCGGAATGTAACTGCAATGCCAAAACTTGTTGTTCTAATAAATGACCTAAATCCAATTGTGAGACAACTCTATTCTTAGGTTCTTGTGAAGAGTTATTAGCCAAGCCAGCATTTTTCATAACAGCATCCATCCAACGAGTTTCCTTCTCATCTTCTAGTTGAATAAACGTATTTGTGAAAATACCACGATTAACTGGGGCATTTGAAGACATTTCTCTCCATAAATCTCTTGTTTCTTCTCTAAAATCATAGAAAGCATTCCATATTTTCAAGGTCTCGTCAAAATGCATTAGTTCAAAACTGACGGCAAATAGGCAGACAAACTTACCTAAGAAACTTGAATTTGTTAATAACTTAATTGGTTTCTCTCTTAATTCATCATCTGAAACCGTAGGTCTATTTAATAATAAACTTGAATCGGCGATTAATTCACCTGACTTGACCATATAGTTATAAAATGAATCTAGTGAATCCAGTTCCCATAATGATCTGAGTATATATTCATTGAAGTTCTTAATGTCATCGTTGATTTCTTGTTCTGATCTTTGTTTTTTAGCCGTCTGGAAAAATGTTCGTATAGACGTTTCAATTAGGCTAAGTAATGCTTTCAAAGAAATAAAGCATAATGATAATGATTCCTGTTCCTCTTGGTCTCTGTAATCTGGTTGTGTTGTCAGATTGTCTATTCCGCCTTCTTCCTCCACTTGATTCTCTATTAATTTAACTAATGTCGATAAAATTGGAGGAACGCTTCGACTGGGGAGTTTCTTGTAACAGTAACCTCTGATTACCGCCAACAATGGCACTTTCGCACAGGAAAAGATGGAAGTTAATGTTATGTTATCTTCTTGTTGCTCTTGTAATACCGCTCTTCCAAAATCCATGTTAAATTGGGTTGTTGTAGGGAGGGTTTTCATAGCTATTCCCTCTGAAGCTCTGATCTTCGTGTTTCTTGATCTCCGATTTTAGTGCGTTGTTTTGATTTCGAATACTGCGGCGCTTCAGCTGACTTTTAGATAGAAAACGTATATTAAACTACAGACGAAAGGGAAGTGAAGAAAAATTATGACAACAGTGAATGAATCATTAAACAAAGAAAAGAACAGTACAAAAAAATCACCAATTCTATCAAATCCAGTTTGAAAGTAATCATCAAGAGAAAACAAATGGTAGTAAATAAATAAAAATTAAAAAAAAAAAATTAAAACAATTAATAAAAAAAAAACTTAAATCACAAACACCTAAAGAAAAAAAAAACGAAGATATCAAATCATTTTATATTATTATATTATTCTTTCATCTCAATTGCATGAAGGCATCCAGCAACACAGAAGACGAAGAATTATCATTCTTGTTTTTCTCAAAGGCATTCCAAAATCTTAATGTTTCATCACCAGCACCAGTAACTATGGTCTGGCCATCTGGAGACATAGCCAAATATAGAACTCTATAAGTATGTCCAGTCAATGACGCAACTTGTTGCATTGTATTATATTTCCATATCACAATTTGATTTCTTGAATATCCATGGGTTGAAACCAATTCATTAGAATTCTTAGACCAAGCCAGGTTACAGACTTGAGACCCAGTATCAACATCATTGACTTTTGTACCTGTAACTGTGTTCCATATCTTAATTCTGCGATCTGCTGTACCACCTCCAGATGCTAATATACCTCTTTGATGCGGAGACCAAGCGATTGCTTTAACTGCAGCTTGATGTTCTCTAAATTTATACAATGGTTCTTCATTCAGCCCATCCCACACATAAAGTTTATTATCATTGCCACCCGAAGCCAATTTATTCTCTTCGACGTTCCATCTTAATCCACAAACTTCTTGTTTATGATGTTCTAACTTTTTCATGTAGTGAGCAGGCTCTCTAACATCTCTATGTAGAATGGATCTATCTCTTGATCCAGAAGTTAAAATGTGTTGATTCCAAGCTAGTGAAGAAGCTCTTGAAGAATGGCCAGTCATAGTTCTTGTACACTTACTTGTAGTAGCATCCCAAATTTCAACTAAGCCTGAATTAGTACCAATCGCCAGATGAGTCCCAGCCCCAATCCAAGACAAACTAGTAATTGTATCATTAGGACCAAGATCACATAGACGGTTCACAGAACCACTTGATGCATCCCATAGGTAAACACACGAGCCTAAACCTACACCTAAAACATCTTGAGAACCCCAATCAACCAAATTCAAATAAAAATCATCGGCTAATTCTGGAGCATCTAACACTCTATACGGAACTTTGGAAATGTTTCTTGGTTTTTTCTGAGGCGATAATAACATCTTTTGGCTGTCTGCCCGCACGGGACTTAAAGAGTATAATTCGTTTTGAACATTTAATGACGAAGAATTAGGCCTACTTTTTGATGGTGATTGGTATGTGAAAATGTTACCAGCTCCTGATGATTGTTGATGGCCAGGGGTTCGAAGTAGCAATTCTTCATTTATTCTAGACGAGCCCATATTCGTATCAGGTAAATTAACTTGAGATCCACGTAAACTTCCCGTACTTGAACCAGGGGGGGTAATTTGTTGATTAGATGAAGAAGTGGCACTTGAAGGTGGTAAATTAGATAAATTGGATGCCCTTGATTTGTATGAACTAGGCAGATTGTCACCAAATAATTCACTTTTTAAAACAGCATCAAAAGTTCTATTAGCTTCTTTTTCTCTTAAATAGTCCAATTCGTTATCTGGTAAGGCAGTGTTTTGATCATTACTGGTAGTTGAAGGAGAGGCAAATGACTGTAGAGCTTCATGATTCATCGTGAAAGCAGCTTGTAAATCAACACCAGTTCTATTAGGTATGTATCTATCACTGTATATTATTTTCTTTTTCCCTCTTCTAGGAGTTGATGGGGACGACAGTAATGAATTAATGGATTGTGAGGTTGTTGAGCGTTTTGGAGTTGAGGGAGTGCCCGGAGTGAACGAGGAGCTATTGTTGCTTCCTGAAGGATGAGACATGATGGAAGGTTATGGTGTAATTATGATTATGCCTACAAAAGGTGAAGTGAGAGTGTATATAGCAAATAAGTTGAAATAAAAGAGTAATCAAACCAAATAAGAGGAGAGAGCTATCGACGGCTTATGTTCGAGCTAAGCTGACAGATGAGCTGTAGGACAAGGGTATCAAACTATAAGTGGAAAACGAAACAGCACTCTGATGTGACTTTGTTTTTGAAGGGTGTTGCTGAAGTGCTCAAGAAGGAGTGCCTGGGTGGTTGTAATGGAAGGAGTGTTTTGGTTTAAATTTTGTCTCGTTCGTTTGTGCGACTTGTTGAAGATTACTTAAAGCCAGAGAGAAGAGTTCTTTAGAAATTTGTGACGAGTCACGAACAGGAATGGCGATTCAACATGGAGAGACAGAGACAGATCGTATGTATCAGATAAACTGTCAGTGGACGAAATACAGGGATACAGATACTAACTGTCTTTGATTGGTGTTGCAGATTTCTAATCGAGAGAAGGCCCTGGCTAGAATCAGACAGAGACAGAGGCAAATCAAGAATACAAATGACAGTTCAAGCACTAAAAGGTATCTAGAAAGCTCTTCTAATGCTTCTGTTACTTCTAACTCAACCACAACTACAACTGCAAACGGAAACAGAAACTCAAGTTTAAACAAGAAACCTCGTCTGGAGTTAACCCCAGAGCAAAAGGCCTTAATCGAAAAGAACAGACAGAAAGCATTAGAAAGGAGAAGACTTCGGGAAGGTTTAGCTAATGGTAATTTAAGAGATGCCTCCAGCGATGTGACTGGTAATATAACAGAAAGGGTGACTGCCCAATCAAGTGGTGGAGATGGAGTTAGAATGGCCCCTACCAAAATGACTGATGGTGAACAACAAAAGACGTTAAGACCAATGTTTAAAATGTCAGATTATATTGAATATGATTTTTCCAAGATGACAGATACTTACGGTGGGTTTTTGGCTGATAATCCAAATGGCGAACCGCAAGGTAAAAGTTTAGAGGAGTGGAAAGATGAACAACAAAACCGATCCTTCATGGATCAGGCACCTCCATTAGATTTAGCCAACGCACCAAGATGTTTTGAATGTAATTCGATTGAATTAGATCCTAAATTATTACAAGTGTTTGGCTGTAGGGTTTGTAAAAAATGTCGTGAAGAAAAGCCCGAAAAGTATTCATTGTTAACTAAAACTGAATGCAAAGCAGACTACTTTCTCACTGAACCTGAATTAGAAGATGAAGTTTTATTCAAAAGAATAGTTAAATCCAATCCTCATAGTGGTACTTTTTCCAAAATGCAGTTGTTTTTAAGATATCAAATTGAAGAATATGCTTTCAAAAAATGGGGGTCTGCAGACAACTTAGATAATGAGTGGTTAAGAAGAGAGGAAATGAGGGTTAAAAGAAAAGAATCCAAATTCAATAAAAGATTAGGAGAAATGAGGAAGAAATTGAGAGCTGAAGAAATTACTAGGAAAATAAGGGGTGGTAAGGGAGACAAACATATTCATGATTGGAATGAGCCTGTAAGAGTTCAAGGAGACGAGCCAAACATGTTCAAAAGACGTTGTAAAGATTGTGGTGTTGAAGTTGAAGAAATCAAATTTTGAACCTGTTTTATTTTGCTATATTATTTTATCTCATAACCTCTGTATAAAAATGTACTGTACTGTGTTTTGCGTTTTTTTAATGTTTACTCTTTTACTGCATTGGATTCAATAGAAAAAAAGAGTCGAATTAGCGCAGGGGCGAAAACGTGTAGAATTAAACCAATAAATAACTATACAAACAAAAGCAGAAACAAATCAAAATAAATAAATAAAAATGGAAACACAAAATGACTAAACCATTTTGATAAAACTGAAATATGATAATCTATCGTAATAATGATGATAATAGCGCACATTTGTTTTTAAAAGGAAAACATAACCATATAATATGAGAGCATCTCTATCTCTTATGTAGCAAAAAAAACAAGATAACGGAACCAGCGGGCTAACCGATAATACTAACAATTATAGTAAATCTTTTTCAGGGAAATACTTGGCCACTTCATAGTCACAAATACAATTTTTTGCGTTATTCAGAGCATCTATCTCAGTTAGCATGTAATCGATGAATTTGTTGTAAGCTGTGACTAATCTCATGCAATGGATCAACGTGGCGGTTGTGATTGATTTGGAGGGTAGCTTCATAGTTTACGGTTTATATATGGAGATAAAGCTAAGTCACAACCTAGAGGAAAAGAACGTGGTGAAGATAATAATTGAGGAGATGAAATGGGGACGAGTATGGTTATAAAGAAAAAGCTTTGTTTAAAGGAATAGGCAGGTAACTGGTTCTATGTAAGCAAGCCAAAATGTACGTTAGTGTCAAGTTTTTCTATTCGGTCAAGGGAAGGCGTGTGCCGCACCTGTGCGGACTTTGGTAAAGACACGTGAGGCGAATCACGTTCAAGTAAACAGATCTCATTTACGTCTATTGTGGCCTAATTAGACTTGGAATTAATTGCATGTTCCAACTTACAGCTATATAGTAGCCATGCCAGCCGAATCAGTTGTTTAATTCAGAAATTGTAAATATGATAATGTGCTGTTCACAGTTCTTCCCTAGACATTATGATTCCAGAAAGAACCTTTTGATTATAAATCCTTTCGATGATTTGGCCAAGGCCTAATTAAACTAGGCTCAAACACCGCAAACGAAATCTAAAAAAAGAAATACAGGCAAAATTCAGGTAAGATCTATAGATAACAAAATGGCTCCTTTGTGACTGTTGAAACAAAACCGAGAATGTAAATGCAGTTAAGAACTGAGGATTTCCATTTCCTATTGCCAAATTTAGGGATTCATCCGAATTATTAGAGAGCGTGATTATATAAATAAATAAAACCCTTTTGGCTAACTTGAACCTTAAAAGGAACTTGAACTTTTACAAGATCCCGCAAGGATTTTACCAAGCTAATAACAAAAATTAATAAATATAGTAGCATGGCTATCAGCATCCAAACTTTAGTTTAATCAAGCAAGAAACGTAATATATTTATATTAACCTATGAATCCAAGAAGTGCTAGAAGCTGGGCATCCTATACAGAAGTTATTAAAAGAAAAAGAAGAGTAAAAAAACCCCAAAGAGATGGTATCGCCGTGTAGATACCAATCTGTAATAGTAAAAGAATCAGCATATCTAGTCAACAGTATCATCATTGGTTATAATAAATCAATAAGCTCATGATCAAGAAGAATTTGATTAGATTCATACAATGATTCGGTCTTGATACCATCCGGTTTAAGGGTGTTGTAAGTATACCAAGATATGACAGAAGATGGTAACTTATTTTTCCAGTTGACTAAAGTATTAGACTTCAATAGGTATAACTTTCTCAATAAACATTGATTGTCTCTGTTAATATTCCTTCGATACTCTATACAAAATATATAAAATTCCCACTGGGAAGAGGTATATATTAAAATGGTATTGATATTCTTGACTAATTGTAAACAAAGCAGTTGATATTAACAATAGTATCATATAAAGTTTATTGTCATAACCATGATCCAATGTGGTAGTTGAGTACGGTCCGGTTCCTATCGGGGTGTGGATATCATTCCGATATAATATAGGAATTGATATCCAGTTAACAGTATCATCATTGGTTGCAATGAATCAATAAACTCATGAGTAAGAGGGGTTTAATTGGATCCATACAATGATTCAGTCTTGATACCATCCCGTTTAAGGGTGTTGTAAGTTTACCAAGATATGGTAGAAGATGATAACTTACTTTTCCAGTTAACTTAAGTATTAGACTTTTGTAGGTATAACTTTTTCAATAAAAATTGATTAATTCTCTATTAATATTCCCTCGATACTCTATACAAAATACATAAAATTCCCAGTGGGAAGAGGCCTATATATATTGAAATGATAGAAATTTAATTGGTATTCTTGACTTATTATTCTTAACAATGAAGTTAATATTAACAATAATATCATGATTAGCTTATGATCATAAGAACGGTCCGATCCCGTAGTCGGGTAAGGTCCCATGCCGTATCCAGAACTAGCTTACGTAATAACATTGGAATCATAAATACGATCCGATATTATATTCGAAATCAGTTTACGTAACATGGATATAACCATCAGGATCCTGACAGTTCCGTACTCAAAACTAGCTTACGTAATAAATGTTTTCAGTACAGCTATAAGCTAACTTAAAATTCCATAAAAATTTGGCTTCAGAAAATGCTTTTGTGGCCCAGCTGGTTAAGGCGTCAGTCTCATAATCTGAAGATCGCGAGTTCGAATCTCGCCAAGAGCAATGTTTTAAGCGTTTTTTTTGTAAACTCACTTTTGTTCAATATTAATAAGTTTACATTTTTGTTATTGTGATCCGGGCAAAATCCGAACACTACAATGTTTAAGGTTCAAATAAAGTAATTGTTAAACCAGGAAAAGTTGGCATATATATTAAAAAGTGTTTCCAAAAAGAGTAGAGATAGAATAAGGGCCAGAAATTTCAAACATATTTTATTCAGATTAACTAAAGTAAGAAGAATAAGCAGATAAAGCAGAAGCACCACCTAAATGAACATACAAAACATTAGAGCCTTCTTCAAAGGCACCTTCGTTGACTAATTGGATCAAACCTTGCATTGATTTACCTTCATAAACAGGATCAGTTAAAACACCTTCAGTTTGACCACATAGTTTAATTGCTTCAATAGTACCTTCATTTGGTAAACCATAGCATGGATGAGCAAATCTAGTATCTAATGTGAAATCATCAATTTGTTTATCCAATCCAATTAATTTAGATGTATTGTTAACAATTCTTAAAGTTTGTTCTTTAGTTTTTTCTGGTGTGAAAGAAGCGTCAATCGCAATAACATCCTTTTCTCTACCATATTGAGCCATACCAGTGATAATACCAGCTGCAGTTGAACCAGTGACACAACAGACAACAACTTTGTCGAATTTAACACCTAATTCTTTTTCTTGTTCGATTAACTCATCAACAAAACCAACAAAACCTAAACCACCATATTTATGTTCTGAACAACCAGCTGGAACAGGATATGGTTTGAAACCTTGACTTTCTAAATCAGTAATAGCTTCTTCAAATGATTTTCTAATACCAATGTCAAACCCATCAGGAACTAATCTAACATCACCACCCATGATTCTTGAAGCTTCAATGTTAGCAACTTTATCGTAAGTCGCCTTTTCAGCTTCTGGAATAGGAACCCAATTTTCCTGAACAGTAACGGCCTTTAAACCGATCTTACAAGCAGTTGCAACAGTCATTAAGGTTTGATTTGATTGAATACCACCAATTGAAACAATATGTGTGTAATTACCCTTCAAAATATCAGGAACGATATATTCAAATTTTCTTAGCTTGTTACCAGCATATGCTAAACCTGAATTTCTATCTTCTCTTTTAGCAAAAATGTTAACTTTTCCACCTAAAGCTTTCGATAAATTATCGAATTTTGAAATTGGTGAAGGACCAAAAAGTAGTGGATATTTAGCAAATTTATCTAATAATGGCATGCTGCTTATTAATTGAATTTAGTGTGAATTAGAAAGCTTTTTCTTTTCTGAGAAGAAGTGAATGTGAGTAAAAGAGGAAAAAAAGTGGGAAATCAAGTCAATTTATAGGCCCATTTAAGTGTAGCGGGAATTGAGGTTATTGATCCCTGGCCAGCGGAGATGCATTGAAAGAAATCTTATCGCTTGAATTAAGCGCCGTTGGAATTTCGAAATCGCGCTTATGCTTTCTGAGGGAGCGTGTTCTACCTAGATTAACTTTGGTGGATCATTAAACTTAGTAAAACGCTATGGAAGTAAGGTGTCTAAAACACATAGCCAGAGATATATAAACATACTTATGCAAAATAATAAATTAAAATACTATGTACAAAAAATAGGAAGCTATTTCATTGAAGAGGAATACCTACTAACGAAGTTTAAAACTCTTGTGCTCCAATCCTTATCATTTTTAACAAACTTCCAAACAGATTCATAAAAATAATCAGCTACTTCACGATCAACTTTCAAATCGTCACGATCACTCTTTTTAACATTCAGAACCAAAAATTCATCGATGAAGTCGGAAGCTTCAGGTTGTGTCCAGATATCTGGATACCTCTTCATATGCTGAAATAAAGACATTAATATATGATTGTCAAAAGGAATGTTTCCATAAATCATGAGATTCACCAATCTATGCATTTCACTTTTTGAAGTCTCTAGTTCGGATAAATACTTGAAAAAAGGACGGAAGGTTTGTGAGTTTGGTTTCAATCTCTCTATGAAATAAGTATTTGGGATGATGTTTTTATTTAATAATGCTTGTAATAGAGAACTATTTGATTCTGTTATTGTACCTATTTGCAGATCATGTAGTTGTGTTAATTGATCTAAGAGTTTTTTGGAAACTGTATAAAAACCAGAATTTAATAATGACGTTATCGTCGATTGTAATCCTCGAGATCCCGCAAAAATCACAGGGTCTGATGTTTGTTCTATTAAATTCAATTGATTTAATAAATCTTTTGAGTTTGTAAGCTGCTGTAATCGTATTCTATATGTCAACTCCTGAACATCTAGAAAGTTTGAATCGGGTTTGGTACTTAAGTAGTCTAATAAAGATGAGTATTGCGATGATTGATCTAAATTTTGAAGAATTGGAGTAACATAATCTATTTCAAAATAACTTAATGCTTTTTCGAAATTATCCAAAATATTGAAGAAATATGAAAGATTAAGAGTGGATCTCGCGATCTTGGTCGCAATTACGTATGATTCAAACTCTTTGGGAGTTAATAGGTAACCATATAATAGTAATTCTTCAAATATTTCAATTAATGCCTCTGACTCAATAACTTCATGGGTGCCTGAAGTTATTTTTTTAGAAAACTCCTGAAATTGCTTACGTCTGATTGAACCAAAACGAGGAGTAGGTAGCTCTAAATATGATTGGATTATTTCATTGATTGGAACATTTTTTGCTAAATTATATGAAAATTTAATGTAATTATCGTGGTCGCTTCTAAAATCATCTGGACTTTTACTTTTTCTCAATCTTTCAATAACTTCATAAACATTTTCTTTGATAGGAAAGTGATCTGGATTAGGGGGAATAATGCTTTCGTCGGTTATATATCTAGATGATAGCTGGTTCATGAAATGCTGTAATTGTTGTTTTTGAGTAGTTGTGAAAACATCAATTGATCTAATTGTTGGATTTGATGGAATATCGCCTGTTTCATTTTGAAGTGATCTAAATAGACGACGAACTTCTTGGTTTATTGTTAGATCTTTGGAATGTTTTATGTAGTTTGATATTCTAGTTTCAATCCTTGATTCGAGATTTAACAGTTTTTCTTCTACTTGTCGTATTGGTTCATCATGATTTTTTAAAAAATAGTCATCTCGTAGACGAGAGGGAGAAATTCTTCTGGAAAATGATGCTTTTGTTGCTGTTGAGTAAAAAACTCTTTGACAGGATAGCATACGTCTCATGCACTGAAAATGTGTAGCAGTTGCTCATGAAATGCAATCTAACAAATGCTTTAAATACTAGACTCCTCGGTGTGTCTTTACTGGCTAATAGCTCGTTCCTGATTTTCAGTGGCTAATTATGGCTGAGCACGAGTAGATATACATGGCGTAGTGGTGCAAGGATGTTACACTATTCTAGGCAACGCACATTCACCGCCCTGTTGTAGCACGATTTTGCAGTCAATTAGTTGCTATCTGTTGGCGGTACAATCCTTAATTAGGAAGCCAGCTAGACCTCCAATAACAGATGTGTGGGATCTGGATGTTAATTAATGGGTCAATCCCACCCAATTTTAATTGATTGAAGTGTAAATCCAAAGGACATGTCCGGACGAACCATAAATCGTGGAGCTTAGAAACAAAAGTAAGATAGGAGGAGCCACACGGTCACCCCGTACAATCACTGAAAAGGGAGTAACTTGGGGAACTTTCCTGTTATAGTTATCAGTTGGACTCTATCTGCAACCATATAATATATTGAAAACTTTGGTTACCGAATGCAACCACCTCCATCCCATGCAACTTCCATTAATATGGATCAGTGTGTGAATAAAGTCGGTCTCCATACTAATTAAAGGAGAACCTCAGTGCTGGGTCAAGTCACTGTTTCCGAGTCAACATGAACGTGGTCCTGTAATTTTCAGGAATTAGTCTGGTATAGAAAGAGGACCAGGTAAAAGCATATAGCCGCCATAAATGAAGATATATACAAGTTCAGGGGTATCTCATGAGCCTGAACAACAGTGACGGAACCAAAAGAACTAATTTAAAAGAACTAATAGAAGGGCTCTTAACACTAACTGTAATTGAAATGTGTCTCCTGTTAATTTAGGATTATTTATATAAGTAAATCAAACCGCCAGTATATATCTACCTCCTTTCTTTCCACCAGTAAGCTAACTAAGTCAACTCAGTTTATCCATCCTCAAACAACCCACAGTAGTAGTCCCTTGGTCCTTTCTAAGTCACCTCAACGAGCCGCACACAGACGACGAAAAAATCATTAAAATAATCAGACAATCAGTCAAGCAATTTACTACTTCACAAATGCCTTCCTCTTTCTCTTCCTTTTACAGCAATAACATACATTCTCCCCATCCGGTCAAAGCACAAACCCAAACCCAACAAATGCCTTCCTCCAGCAAGTACCCAAACTCACCTTCGATGAGAGCAATGGCCTCCTCCCCGTTACCCCAGTCAAGACAGACTTCGATCGTGGAGATGCTATCAACCCCCCCACCTTTAGACAACAATTTGGCTAGCTCAGATCTTTCCTTCAACAATAACTCCTTCTCCATAGACGCTGCTGTCTCTTCCGTACCAGAATCTCCCGGTTCTTTCTCAAACCAATTGTCCAGAAACCCTTCAATTTCTTCCTCGCTCTACCATTCCTTACCAGTTGGTACTTCTTTAGAATGGAAAGATATTCCATTATGTGAGTTGGTTGAAACAAATAGATTGATTACTATAAATAATAAAATACCCGTCGAAGAAGCTTTTGATACTTTGGTTGATAATGGTTTGACATCTGTTCCAGTTGAAGAATACCCTCAAGATTTAAACTGCCTCACTTTTGACTATACTGATCTAAACAATTATTTATTATTGGTTCTAAATAAATTGAAGCCTGAAACTTTAACAAATTGTTCTTATGAACCTAAAGATGAAATCCCTGCAATAGTGAAAAAAGCTCAAACCGGTGAACAGGTTCCTGTTAATTTTGTTATTAAATTGACTAGTAAAAACCCTTTTATTAAATTGAATGAAAGCGATACTCTATCAACCGTTGTTGAAATATTAGGTACTGGAGTTCACAGAGTAGCTATTACAAACGAGAACAAGTTAACTGGTGTTTTGTCTCAAAGAAGATTGGTTAAATATCTTTGGGATAACGCCAGAAGATTCCCTTCAATGGAACCTTTATTGAGTTCTTCTTTAGAGTCTTTAAAAATTGGTAATGGTAACGTTATTTCAATATTTGGTGATCAATTGTTGATTGAAGGTTTAATGAAAATGCATAGCTTGGCTATTTCTTCTCTTGCTGTTGTTGATAGAAACTTTAATTTATTAGGTAATATATCTGTCACTGATGTTAGACTAGTTACAAAATCTTCAAAATCGGATTTATTATATAGATCTTGTTTACACTTTATATCGGTCATTTTGAATTCTAGAGGTTTGGAAAATGGTAAAGATTCCTTCCCAATTTTCCATGTTACTTCATCATCATCATTAGCTAGAACAATAGCCAAATTAGTTGCCACAAAATCTCATAGATTATGGATAGTTAAACCTGAACATTCTCCAGCAGCTTCAATCTCATCAGTTGCTTCTCCCGATCCATCAAAAATACTTCAATCTCCAATTCCATCTTCAATGCCAATGCAATCGATTTCTTCATCAAGTTCATCATTTAACGATTTAAGTTCAAATAACGGTGATAAGGATTCAAGATCAAGTGGGAAATTGGTTGGAGTTTTGTCATTAACTGATATTTTATCATTATTGGCGAAAACGTTAGGCAAAGATCATGTTGATCCTTCGATTGCAAGAAAGCAAAGAAGAAGATCATCAAGTGGTGCAAGTTCAAGAACGAGTGGAACAAGCGCCTCCCTTGAACAGTATAGAAAAAGTATTAGTGATCCATCTCAAAGATAACAAAACCTCTTTTTGTTTTTGGTTTGTGTATTATTTATTTATTACTATTAAATTATTATTATTATTATTATTATTATTTGTTGATTTGATTCAGTGATTCATGGTTGTTGCTTTTTTTATTTGTTTTTGTTGCTTGTTAATACATTAGTCTATTTTTGTTTTGTTAATATGACTTACCAAATTAATTAATTACCACTAATCTTTATTTATGGTTACTAAATTTTCATTTGTTTAATCCCTTGCTTTACTGAGCCAAATCACGCCTATTGACCTTCTTCTCTCTCTTTATCTCTCTCCACTCCAAAAAACTAAGGAACACCCCAACTGCTAATTCTACATTTGACTGCTGCTCCACCGCCAAAAAAATCTACAAACTTTAAGACGAAAAGCACCCAAAAAACTTGATAATATTACACAAAAAATGAATAAATACCAATTTAAGGCATTGAGCACAATAGGTTAATTGCAATTGGCTATCCCTAAAAAAAAGACAGCACCACTACCATTAACACCATTCGTTTTTTTTTTTCATCGGAATGATGGATGTGAAAATCAATAAGACAGACCAATTGGCAACTACTGAAGTAAACTAAATAAATAATAATAATCAATATTTTTTTAATTTCATTCAATGAAAAACAAAAAAATAGCCAGAAAAAAATACTCGATCTTTCACTATACTATACCAGCACCTTCTATCTTTTATGTTTGTTAGTTCCGTTTTTCCTGAATTTAGTTTCAAAACTTGATTTAATTACATGGCCTTATTATTTTCCTTTTTCCTTTCCCTTTTTGCTTCTGCTTTTTGTTTTGTTGTTTGCTCCAGCTGTTTCCTATAAGTCTCTTTTATCGTCCCTGATCTTGTTTTGTCTTTCGTTGTCTTTCTCTTGTGTATAATATAAATATCTCATATTTTCTTCCTTTAATTCTTCCTCTCGTTAATTATAATAAATTAAATTGACAATTTTTGTATAATTTACAAAATCACTTGTAAAATGCTATAATCTGATTTAATTACTAATGCCATCAACAGGAATACACTACAATAGTGTTTGCACTGTTGAGATAGGCTAGGAAGAGGTCATTGTCGTGCGAACCTCAAAACCTTATACTACACAATAGTTCACATACCGTATTCCAATGGAAGTTGAATAATTGTAAATCCACGGTACACTATAAAGAAATGTCAAGAACAATATGAAACATCTTGATATTACAAAATGAGAATTAAAACTAAATTTTGAAAAGAAATAAAGAGCAAAAATGCAGATAAAACTTTAATATTATACAAAAACAAAAGCAAAAAAAAAAAAAGATACAAGGAGTAGAGCTATGAAACAAACTTGAAATAAATGACAACAAATTAAAACAACAAAAACCAAAAAAGTGTAACAAAGTATAGTATACCTACCACGCACAACTCATTTATTCTGATACAACACACATTCAGCCTGAACATTCTTACCTGATTAAATCAATCAACTAACAACTTAACTTAATCGTATAATACCGTATAAAAATATTAATCATCAAATCGTGCCAAAAAAACTGTAATACCGGCTATATCTCCAATTAACATAAGGTACTTAAAACAGCCCTAAATTAATAATCCTACCCTAGTTTTAGCCAACTGTACCTAAGCCACTTACCCATTTAAACCTTAAGGCCAAATGGAAGCAAAAGCAGCAACATCACTCATTGATAATCTAAGTCATCTATAACATCAACCAGCATATTATCTTCTAGGTCAGCTTGTGTTTCCTCAAATTTTCTTTTCTTGCTAAGTGGGATGGAGTTGGACAATTTGGTTGGTGAGCTCAATGGTGATTTTAATTTTCTTAATATTGTAACATAATTACCATTATTCTTCAACGCTTCTTTTAGTTTGGGGATTGAGGATGTTGTTGTAGCAGTGGTAGTGTTTATTTGTTTTGTTAGTTTGCTTGGACTTGGAGTACGGGATTTGGAAGTTGATCTAGAAATAGGTCTTGAAACAGAATAATCTTTAGATATAGATAATGGAGGACGAGATGATTTTTGTGTGGCTTGTGATGAGTTTAATTCAACGGGCCTTTTAACTATTGGAGAAGAACTAAAGCTTGCATCTGAAATATTCTTATTCTTATCTTCAAAATTCTCGTTTATTTGGGTAACCAAATCAATCATCTCCTTCTTTTTACCAATTTGCTTTTCATTGAATTTATCAAGTTCGATCTGCTTATCTTGTATAACGACTAAGTTTCCATCTATTAAATTCAACTCATTTCGAACACTATTATTAAAAGTAATATCTGAAAGCTGTTCACGCATTGGGTTTAATAATTGCTGTTGACTTGTACTATGTATTGAATTGACATAAGTACCCATTGATTCATTGTATTGCTTTAATAGTTTCAAATCTTTACTTTTTTCAAACCACGTTGAAACATTAGGCTCTAAATTAGTATCAACTCCTTTTATAATCTCATTGACATGTTGTGATAAAGATGTTTGAAAAAAAGAATTCAGTGCTGGGGTAATTTGTGATTCAACAAATTTTTGAACATCAATTTGAGCATTATTTATTAATGATTGTTTCAATATGCTGATTTTATTTGAATGAAGTAATTCTTTGGTTAAGAATACATGTAAATCACAATTTGCTTTAGTTGATGATTGAATCAAATTATTTGATCTTTCAAGTTGGTCCCTCAAACCTTCAGCTGACGTATCTAAATGTTCTTCAACTTCTCTCAATTCTTGTAATCTTGTTTCCATTAATTTGGATGAATCCTTCAGTAATTTTTTCAAGTTTATAGTACAATTATTAATAGTAGATGTACATTGAGAAAGCTCGCTCAATCCAACAATATTTTCCAATTCACCTATTTGAGTAAATAAGGATTTGGTTTGTGAAACATTAGTTGATAGGAATTCTGATATATCAGTATGTAATCTTTTCTTGTTTTCAATCTCAAGTTCACATTTTTCAATTAATTCATTTAATGAATTTTCTAATTCAATTTTTGCATTTTGAAGAGAGCTGAACCGATTTTGAGTTTTGACTAATATGTTTTCTGTTAAACTAAGTGACTCTTTAATATCATTCTTTTCTTGTTTTTCAATATCAACTCTTTTAATCTGTGCATCCAATTTATTATTTAAAGATTCATTACTTCGTTTCAATTCTTCAATTTCTGTGTTTAAACTTTTATAATCTTTCATTAAGTTATTATAATTTTCTTCGTCTAAGAACACACCCTTTTTGGATCTGTTGGCCTTTAAATCCTTCTTTAATCTATGGTTTTCATCTAATAATTTATTAACAACGTTCTCCTCAGCAATTAAAGGACCAATCTGGGCAATGTTCTGAACATTTTTGGCTTTCGATGCATAATCTAAAGTTGAACTTGTTGCATGATAATCTAGCAGAGTTGGAGAAATATTTGCAATCAAAACAGTCTTAGTGTTACCACCTAAAGAATCCCTTAAAATATGGGTTAATTTTGAATCTCTATAAGGAATATGTGAACTACCATCAACTAAAGAATTAATAACTTTACCTAAAGTCAATAAACTTTGATTAATTGAACCCGCTTCTCTTGCTCTCTGTTCAGTTGCACCCGATCTTATAATATCTTCCGATCCCGCCAAATCAACAAGATTTAGCCTTGAAAACATATATTCACCGTTTTTTTCTTTCTTCATCATTGAAATGATAAAGATTGAATGGGACCGACTGGAACGATTATTCATTTTTGTTGATGAGGTTTTTCTTCTTTGTACACCATGCTCTAATAAGTCCAAGCCTTCTGTAGCTGATTTAACTTGAAATTCTTCTAATCCATGAATTTTGATACTTGAAGAATTACCACCATTAACGGAAGACTTATCATCATAAATTCTCAACTTCCCAGAAGAGCCACTTGATTCTGATAGCAAGTCACATAATTCTTCATTATAAATTTCCACAAAAGAACATTTAATACAATAATTCTCATTATCAACTATATCAAATAATTTATGTAGAATTCTTGGTATAACACCTGCTTCGCTGAGTAACTCATTATCCTTACTAAATTTTGTATCGCCAGACATTGTGTAAGTTTTACCGGAACCAGTTTGTCCATAAGCTAGCATTGTACAATTATAACCTTTCATAAATTCATTGAACAAAGGTAAAGCTGCATTATTAAATACGACTGTTTGGTCTGCAGCGGGACCTAAAACCTGATCGACAGTGTAAGTTTTAATGGAAGATGAGACTGATGAGAGCGTAGTATGGAAGTCTTCCTCATTTGGATCGTTGCTCTCTATACTAACTTGTGTGCTGATTTTAGAGCTTGGATTCTCTATTGGTTTAACTATCTCTGGAGTTCTTTCTTGAATTTCAAAGTCATTTCTGCCTCTGCACCTCACTATGACCTGAATGGACTCTGCATTTATTATTGAACTTTTTCGTTTCTTGTTTAAGTAATTGTTTGACGTCTTGCTGTTGTTGCTAGTGTTGTTATTGCTGTTGTTGATGATGCTGTTGCTGGAAGTTCTTCTTGAATTGTTGTTACTGGTGTTCCAAGTTGGTCTTGAAGAGGAAGGGTTTGCTGTAAGGGAGGGTCTGGAAAGCCTTCCCCTGCTTGTTCGTTTCATCGTTGATTTGTGCTGCTATCGTGGAAAGTTGAAACCCTTGGAAAACTCAAAACGACCTGTTCTAGGAGTATTTGTTTACTGGTAAAAAGTGTGAAAGTTTAAACAAAACGCGTTCCGCTATGTTTTGTTTTCTGAAACGGCCTTAATACTTATTACTGTTTTCGGACGCTGACAAGTCAACAAATACGCTAAACACGAGTCATGAGTCACGCTGTTAAAGTATTCCAGATACACTACAATTATATAAAAACAGCAGTAAAAAAAAAGAAGAAATCCTACGACCTAACAATATGATAGTCTTCTTTGGTTTCGCTCAACAGCTCATTCACTTCTTTTCTGGTTTTGTGCATTTTTGAACAAATTAAATCAAAATCACTAGCATTTCTGATCAAGTTAATCAACTGTATATTTTCTGCAAACTTGCTTCTTGCGTTTTGCACCTTACGAAAATCTTCAATTGATTTCTCTTCTTTATCAGCATTATTATCTGTCATAGGCAACGTTGAAATATTATAATTATTACTATTTCTCGAGGGGCGATAATGTTTATAACGATTGAGTATATTTGAAGAAGCACCAAAATTAGCAAGTTTACTGCATACAGGATATGATCTAACTCTATAAATGATGCCTCTTAACACTCCAAATGTAACTAATTTTCTAATATCAATATGGTCTAATGATTTTCGATTTAGCTTGTACCATTCTTTAAGTGTGATTTTTTGATTCATAGAGATGTAGAGTTTAAAAATATCAGCCGCTGAAGGCAATGTTTTTATTATTCTCTCTGAAATATCTGATTCTGCTCCATCGCCAGCTGAATTCTTTACTGGTTTTGGAGGTGCAGAAACAGGTATTTTTTTATCAAGTCCGGAATCAGCGCGAAGCTTTTTTTTAGTCTTGAATGTACCTTTAGTTGATATCACGTATTCTTGACACTCTAGACTCATTCTTGGATTACTTATAAATGTACCAATTTCGGAGGTAGGTGCATAAATATTGGAAAACTGGAAAAGATCTAAAATATCGACCGATTGATAATGCATTAATTCCTGAATACATCTTTTTGTAAACTCAACATCAGTATCAGATAATTCAGATATTTTTTGAATCGTATTAATACCATTTACAAAAGGTAGTATGTTCAGCATTGTAGGATCCCAACATGAATCAACCATTTTTTCTAAAGTGACTATGGCTATTGGAACATCAGCAGGATTCAAATCTGGTGGGGGTGGACTTATAGGGAATAGTTTAATATCAACAGAGTTGGAAGTGTCTATAGGAATCATGCACTCAGAATAATCATTTAAATCTTGAAATATCTGTTGGATCAAAGATTCAATAGATGATAATTTTAATAAAGCAACTTTTCTCTGACCTGGGGTATTCTTCTCTAAAATAAGTTGATTATCCACCTCTTTATTATCCTCAACAACCTTAAGGTATCTAGAGTCTTCGACTATATCTTTATTAACACCCAGGAAGGCTTCCACTTCTTTATCTGATAATCTTGTTTTAGGTTTCTCCAAGTTGAAATAAACATTATCTTCCTCAGCTTTTGAAAACATCTGAGATTGTTCTTCTAAAGCCTTGAACATTTTCCCAAGTCTCTTAATAGTCGCTTCATATGGAGTTGTATCACTTTCATATTCAAACACAAAACACATATTAAAAGTGAAGAAATTTCTTTTATAATGGTCACCTGAGACTCTGATCGGGAATCCAATAACCTTATAACTACCAACCTTTACTGTAAGCAATCTGTTAGACAAAGCAGGCTTAGGAATCACATAGCTCTTGATTAAATCAAAGTCAAATAATGGTCTGGCAAAAGCTGAAGTGTCATATGATCTATCTGAAGGTGGAACAATCGACCCTGTTGGAACCTGGTGCCTAACTTTGGTACCTTCGGTAGGGTGGAACAATGCGTAGAACATCGCTATTATGGGCACAAATCCAGACACATCCATTGTGATATTATTATAAAGATTGTATGATGGAGGTTAGCAACAAAGACTGACAGGGTGATTGTAGGTTATGCAGTGGTTTAGCTATAAATTGTTACTCGCTGGAAATTTGATCGAATCTACCAACCAGTTCAAGAGAGCGAAAGCCTCACGGGACTTCAGCACTAAAATATTACCTTTTAAGCCATAGTAATCTTCATCTCGATAGCTCAGAATCAGAACGACCTAACAATATAATTACTTCAGTTTCTTTTATTATCATCATATAAAGAGAGGAGGATATCTAGTTATATGTGGGTGATCTCGGTGCTAGATAATCGAGCGCCTTGAAGATAACAACAAAGTTTGAATAGCTTTTCATTTGACCACATCTTGAATACATTCAAACATTAAGCACACCAAGATCTGAACATTTTTATCAAGGCAACTTTGAGTTTATTTTAATTCGATAGCGTTACTTTCTAGACCATTTCAAGTTGAACCTGCGGGAATAAATTTGGATGGTGCTCATGAAAACAACATAAGTACTTTTTAAAATTCACAAACACATCATTTGCAATGAATTGATGGCTTTCCAACCATATATTGCCCAGCTTTTATATGGGCTATCGGAAAGTATAAACTTCTGAGATCAAAAGAAGTAAATGTTTACCGAGCAAGCAATCCGAGTCAGATAAAGCACTTTCTTTTGCTTATTTCCAAATATACCGCATCAGATTTGTCTAGAATTATTTGTCAGCAACATAATAGGTATAAGTTTGTTGCTAAGATCACCTATACCTATATGACGGCATACTTGCTGAGAAACTCGGAAAAAGGAAGAGCTGAAAAAGAAAGTGGGACGGCGGCTCCGAGTGCAACTCAACCGCCTGGGAGAAATCAAAAGAAACAGATTTTAAACGCTGGGGCTTCGTTCTGGATCACTTTTAACGAATGTTCCACTTAAGATCTAACCATTCTGCTTTTTAAACGTATAACCATTTTGTCGTTTGAAAAGAAAAGAAAAGAAAACTCATATAAAATGACGACGTATTCCACTTTGAAAGACTCTAATTAGCCAAATACTAACGTATACACTCCCTCTTTTCTCCAAATACATAATAAAAAAAAAAAAAACTAAACTACAACTTAACCCAACTTAGTCTTTCTTTAATTACTCAACCAATACAAACAACACTGACCCTTATTCTCTCTCTTTTTTATTCACAAACTATTAAAATCAAAAATACGATGGCTTTCTTCAAGACTTTATTAACAGTTGCTACAGCATTATCCTCCGTTGGTGTCATTGCCGCTCCAGTTCCAGGCCAACATCAACATCATGCTCACGAAAGAAGAGATGGCGGTAAGTCAGCCTCTTCAGGTACTTGTTCATTCCCAAATAACATGGGTGCTGTTAAACTTTCTTCAAACAAAGATGGTTGGGCTCAAGATGGTGAATGTAAACCAGGCCATTACTGTCAATATGCTTGCCCACCAGGGCAATTAATGGGCCAATGGAATCCAAAAGTTACTTCTTACTCTTATCCTGGCTCTCAAGAAGGTGGTGTTTACTGTAATGACGATGGTAAGATTGAAAAGCCAATTTCTCAAAACGATTACTGTTACGATGGTGTTGGTACAGCAAGCGCTAAAAATAGCGCTGGTGGTTCCATTGCTTTTTGTCAAACTGTTTTACCAGGTAACGAAGCTATGTTAATCCCAACTGAAGTTGGTGCTGGTTCTTCCGAAAAATTGGCTGTCCCAGGTACGGATTACTGGGCCTCAACTGCCTCCCACTTCTACGTTAACCCACCTGGTGTCTCTGCTGAGGAAGGTTGTGTGTGGGGCTCTACTTCAAAACCTTACGGTAATTGGTCCCCATATGTTGCTGGCTTCAACATGGATGATAGTGGAAGCACTTTTGCTAAGATTGGGTGGAACCCAGTTTACTTTGAAGATGCTTCTCCGTTCAAGAATACTAAGCCAGAATTTGGTATCAAGATGTACTGTAATGACAAGTCCAAATGTAATGGTGATCCATGTGAAATCAACCCAAAGAAGGTTGGTTTAAACAAAGTCAGCGCAGGTAATGATAAGAGTGATGGTGCTGCTTGGTGTATTGTTACAGCAACTGATAAGTCTGCTGTTACCATTGAAGTTTTTGATTTATAAAGATGAATCTGTTTGATGTTTATTATTTGAATTTCTGTTAATATGGTAATTTTTCTACCAACTAGCTTGAACCAGTTGTTCGGTAACTGGGCTTCAATTGCTTTTTTGCTACTCAAGTTTCAGACTATACCTGATTTGAGGATGGATGATTAGCCGATCGAGTCCCATATATCTGGGAAGACTCTTGAGCAATCCTGATCATGAACTTAAGTTGAATATAGCATAGCTGGTCTTTCCGTATTTAATTTATGGCCTTATATTATAATAATAATAATAATTATATATATATTTTTTTATACTACAGATCCTTTTTAATATACATTTAGCTTGTTTTTCATAAAGTCTTGAGAGATGAATAGTACAGAAATAAAGGCAATACATAGTTAAACCAGTGAATCCAATTTCTTGATTAAATTCTATTCTATTGCTTCAAGTAACCAGAATAAATAACCCAAAGTTAACCTTGTGTGCCGTTGGGACAATGAGCATGAGCATCGTCAAATAGTCTTTTAACATTTCTAATCTCATCATATCCAAATCCCGGGATTCTCAAATTCCAAGTTTTTTCTAAATACAGTTGAACAGCACCAACATCATCAAGGTTTTTGTGACGTCTTAAAGCGCTCAGTTTATAAGCAAATAAAGTAACATCAGAAATAAATTCTTCTGCTAAATCCAAAAGTAAACGTTCTGTATCTGAATCAATCGTGACTTGAAAACTTTCTTTAGGGTGCTCTGTTAAGTGTTCTATTGCCATTTCTTTTGCAGATTCTCTTTCTTTCTCAAGATGAATTGAATTAGCTAAATTTCTAAGATCCTTTAATCTTAAAACTGACATTGGTCTATTTGTCCCTGGAGATGAATGACTTAAGCTATTCCTTCTTGATCTACTGGGAGACGACTTAGTTAGACTGTTCTTACTTGATAAACCTCTAGATCTGATAACTTTGAGAGGAAAAGGATTCAACAATGGATACGATAACCCATCTGAAAGAACATTGTTATTGTTGTTGATGTTGATGCTGGGGTTGTTGTGGTTGTAATTTTCAATTTTGGATATCTCTTTCTTATCATTAAGCAGCATACTTCGATATGATGGAAATTTAGAGTCGAAGTTTGGTGATCTTCCTTGATCTTTTGGCGATTTAGGGATGTGTTCATTCAAAGAAATATGATTGTTGCTTATCAGATGGTTGGCAGGATGAGGTTTTGATAGTTGTTGCTGTTGTAGAAATTGCTGAACACCTGGAGATGTTGTATCCCCATGATTTGAAGAAGTATTGTTGCTATTTATCTGACCAGCAGGATTCTTCTCATTTTCAGTTTCTTCAATAGACATGTAGTTGTAGACTATTTTCAGCTCACTTTGATTAACACTGGTGGTTAGAACAGCAAGAACAGCCAGGAGAATCACTGATTTAGTGGGTTCAATAGAATCCAGCTCCCAACTTCCATGTTTTACCCCCGCCCAGAAGACAAGAGCACGCAGTCTTTGGTTTACAAAGAGCACGTTAGTTTAAAGCTTAGACGCGAGTCTTATTATCTTCCCCGGTTTGTAACTGTTATACCCTGATAATACTAGGAGACAGCTTTATATCATTAATTGCATATAACAAAAGGCAATGGACCAAGAGGAAGCTTACAATTGAAACTTATCTAGATGGTAGGAGAAACCAGCGATCAAAGTTGACATTATATATCACCAGAGAAACGACAGATATATGAAGCAACAATAGCTGATGTGGCCGCGTTTGAAGTTTCACAAGAAGATACAAGAGAAGCCATACACATGTACATGCATAACTTATCGTGCATTAAACGGTTGCAGAGATAAACCAATTATCATTCACTAGGTACATAACTAGTATCTAAAACAATAAGTGTTGAATCGGCAGTCTGAACATCCTTTACTCCGATGGATTACAACAGGTCGTGGAGAGAGAGAGAGAGAATTGAAACACAATCTAATGCTGATCATGACATGAAATTTTACCTTCTTAGAATTTGCTCTCATGGATTGGTTGAAAGTAGAAGAGTATGACTGCTATAGTAAAGTGTAGCGAGATCTCTCTATAAATTTATCCAGTAGTTACATCTATCAGTTGTGTCATCTCTTAATTCCAAAAAATTCCAGAGTACTATAGCCTGTGATCTGAATTAAGATTAAGCTTTAAACAAAGTGAGAGATTCCAGAAGCCTACGGCGAAGACAAAGAACAATAGGTAGTTCGTTATCAGATGAAGCACAACGTTTTCTTGACTCTTATGTATAGAGCACCAAGAATTCCAAGAATCAAGAGTCGAAAAGTTGAAAACCTGCTGCTAGTGCCGATTATAGCAATAAGAAAGGAAAATCTTTTGCACTGGATAGCCGTATGAGAAGGAAATGGACGCCATACATAAGGAGAAATGTAATCATCCAATTGGCTTCCCATATACTCAACTTAGAACCTAGCTCGTATAGCAAATCTGGGACATTTCTATATAGTGGAAGTAAATATCTTATACCTAGGTATCTGTTAATCTGGCTTCAGCTACACTAGAAACGAACGGCTGCAATCGGCTACTGTTGCCCTTGGGAAACACAAGGCAATCAAAAATCAAAGACAGTCACGTGACCCAAGATCACGCCGCACCGGAGAAATAAAGCTTCCATAACGAAGATCTCTCTGGGTCTAAGCTTGCCGGTGGAAATCATGAAGATTTCGGATTATATATGTAGTCTGACTTATAGAAGTGATCCCTGACTTATGATCATTACACACAGTATACACCCATATTACTGCACTTGCCTCAGATAGAATTGAGGAGAACCGTTTATCCCTTGAATGCTTGCTGGACTGTGTTTGCTCCCTCCTGAAAAATAAAAAAACAAAAATGTGCCGTGCTCTGCGACTGGCGTTCCCTGCAGGATTGGGTCACTAGCCAATCAGATGTCTTGCTACGCGCCGCAGCATTAGTGCCTCTGCCACCTGAGCCTCACAAGCCATTTAGTTAAGGCTCTGCTTGTTTCTTCTATTGTAAGTGCTTCTAGCTAGGCTAGCTAGGCTATATACCACTCATATAATTCTGTTATAATATGTAGGTTGACCACTCTGTCTTATATCCAAACGGTATACTTATCAGTGTGGTCAACGGTAATGAGTCCCGAGACTGATTGCTTATCAGAGACCTGTAGGTAGTGTTATCATGCATCTATTATCCTCAGTAATACCTCGATTCTCTGACAGATGGCAACTACAGCGGCATACCCCCCTCCAAACCTGACCTTATCTTACCACATTGTCCTATTTCTCAACGTCGATCATTCCTAGTATAAAGTCTTGCTGATTCCCCAACGTTTGGACATGTCTTCTCCTCATTTTTGTGCCACTTCGTTTCTCATAGCAGAAAAACAAACACATATTCATTCTCACAAACATGTCTGACGACTCCACCAAACTAGGAAAATCTGAGTTGGAAGCTTATGTTTCTACTTCTGAACAAGTTGGATCTTCTTCTTCTTCTACTGAAAACCAGGGCTGGTTGACCACTTTCAAAGATAGTTTCAAGCCAATGGTTATGGATGACATTGATCCAAACTTATCTGAAGTTGAGAAAGCTAACATTTTAGCTTCCAGAGCTCCATTAAAAAGAAAGTTGAAGAACAGACATTTACAAATGATTGCCATTGGTGGTTCTATTGGTACTGGTTTGTTTGTTGGTTCCGGTAGTGCTTTATCCACTGGGGGTCCTGCTGCTCTGTTAATTGATTGGGGTTTGATTGGTATCATGATGTACTGTACAGTTCATGCATTGGGTGAATTGGCTGTTGCTTTCCCTGTTTCTGGTTCCTTTGTTCAATATAATACACGTTTCATCTCAGGTGCATGGGGTTTTGCCATGGCTTGGAATTATGCTCTGCAATGGTTGGTTGTTTTACCTTTAGAATTGGTTGCTGCTTCTATGACTATCAAATATTGGGACTCAACTATTAGTAGTGCGGCTTGGGTTGCTATTTTCTATTTTTTGATTCTAGTTATTAATTTATTTGGTGTTAAAGGTTACGGTGAAGCAGAATTTGTCTTCTCTTTGATCAAAGTTGTTGCTGTTGTTGGTTTTATTTTCTTGGGTATCATCTTAAACTGTGGTGGTGGTCCAAACGGTGAATACATTGGTGCTCAATACTGGTACAAACCAGGTGCATTTGCTAATGGATTTAAGGGTGTTTGTGCTGTTTTCGTTACCGCTGCCTTTTCTTTCGCTGGTACTGAGTTAGTTGGTTTAGCTGCTGCCGAAACAGCCAATCCTAGAAAGAGTTTACCATCTGCTACAAAACAAGTGTTTTGGAGAATTACTTTGTTCTATATCATTTCTTTAACTTTAATTGGTATGTTGGTTAGATATGATGATGATAGATTACTTGGTTCATCTTCCGTTGATGCTACAGCAAGTCCATTTGTTATCGCGATTAAGAATGGTGGTATTAAAGGTTTACCTTCTGTTATGAACGTTGTTATTATGGTTGCTGTGTTAAGTGTTGGTAACTCCTCTGTCTTTGGTTGTTCTAGATCCATTTCTTCATTAGCTGAACAAGGTTTTGCTCCAAAGATTTGTGGTTACATTGATAGAGAAGGTAGACCATTAGTTGGTGTCATTATTTCTTTAGGTTTTGGTTTATTATGTTTCTTAGCTGCCTCTCCAAAAGAAGGTGATGTTTTCAACTGGTTATTGGCTTTATCCGGTTTATCTTCTGTTTTCACCTGGGGTTCTATCTGCATGAGTCACATTAGATTTAGACATGCTTTGAAGGCCAAAGGTAGAGGTACTGATGAACTTGCCTTCACATCTCAATGTGGTATCATTGGTTCTTATTTCGGTGTCTTACTGAATGTTCTCATTTTAATTGCCCAGTTCTGGATTGCTTTGTTCCCTATTGGTGCATCTCCAGACGCTGAAGCTTTCTTTGAATCTTACTTATCCTTCCCAGTCATTTTTGCATTCTACTTCTTTTACATGATTTGGAAGAAGGAGTTCTACCTTTACAGAAGAGCTGCTGATATCGATGTTGATACTGGTAGAAGAGATACCGATTTGGACCTGTTGAAACAAGAATTGGCCGAAGAAAGAGCTTTTATTGCTTCCAAGCCATTCTATTACAGATGGTACAAGTTCTGGTGTTGAGCGTGGAGTTTAAGAACTGGATTTCTTTTTTTTCCCCCTTGTTTTTAATTTGCTCTTGTTTGCCTTTAGTTCTACATTTTGTTATAGTTTAAGTTTACATACATTTTTTTCTTTACTTAATTTATTATCGCACATATATAAAGATTCTTAGTAATTAGTCGATTGGGAAGGTGTGGAGTTGAAACCAGACGTTGTCATCTGGTTAAGATAAGCGAGATCCAGGAGCCAAGTTTTCGATGACCGGTGCCGAGGCTAGGCTGGGCATTGAGTGTGCATAACATAAAAAGCAACACTCTACCAAGACTGTTTTGTATGTATGGTTGACAGCAAAAATACAAGAAACATCCCTTTCGGAAATTAAACCGTCCAAGCACAAAATCTACATAAAGAAAAGCAAAAATATCTAAAGTAAACTCAAATCAATTGAGAATTAGCAATGTTCTTATACTTAGTTAGAAAAGAAACACCATCATTCATACCTTTATGTTCCATATACTCAATTCCAGTATCGATACTAGTACAACTGATATTGAACCCTGTACAGTTTCCACCAGCTTTGGCGTGTTTTTGTAAACTAGTTTCATCGGGATCAGGATAAAACACAAAGTGTTCTCCTTCACTTCCAATGCTAAAATGAAGTTTAATGCGTTTACTGTAGTAGGTGTTGATATTGGTGTTGTGTATATTTTTTTGAGAAGAAGCAAAAGCATCGGTTAAATCATCATTAATAGAACTGGGCTGTGTGGCAACTCCAAAAATCGCTCCTGGTATGTTCAAGTTGATGTATTTATGAGATGGTACTTTAAACAATTCAAATTCCATTGGGTTTTTAACTTTGTTTACCCATCTTGGTTCATTTGGTACGTTAACGTAAATCATGTTGAATTGGGTGCCTTGTCTCGATGGGAATTTTAACGATATTGATAATTCAGCTTGTTCGATTTCGAGTTTCGGGTCTATTGGTTTATTATTATTATTATCATTTTTGAAGCATGGAAACAAATGATTTGGTATAGTAATGCCTCCAATCTTATTGTGTGTGTTGTTCTTGGTGTTGGCATTTGTGTTGGTGATTGTTGTGGTGGCTGCTCCATAGGCTTTAAATTCAAAATGAAGTGATGTCACTCCTTTGGGAATTAAATTCCAAAGTTCATCATATTCCGTAATTCCATTCATCGATGTGAAAGAAATCTCTCTTAAATGATCATAATTGTCAAATTTGAATTGAGATAAAGTTTCGGGACTTAAACATTTAAAAGAATTGATGTATTTTGGAAATTGGAAAGCATTCAAGTCCTTTGATATAATATCACAATTTATATCAATGTCTGTGACACTATTTTGAAGTGAGTTGAATGTACAACTATCCATAATTAACGATACATGTTCCATTCCAAGTGATATTTTTCTAAGATTAGTTAAGCCTTTAAAATTGCATCTCTTCACTGATTGACAAAATAACCCAAGCATATTAATTCTTTGATGTTTCAAAACAGCACCATCAAGTGATTCGGCATATATAACCAAGTGACGAAAGTTCTCAAAGAAAAAAGGGGCTATTAAATTTCTTGAGATATCGAAGAATGTAATCATTTCAAGTCCCAGTGCTGGTACAAATACTAAATCAAGCTCTGTGAATTCTATTTGAGAAGATGGGATTTTGTATTTTACCTCTGGCCTAATTAAATGATATATTAATTCATATGTTTTGAAATGTAGTCTTTCTTTGTACTCTTCAAGCAAACTCAAAATATCTTCAATATCTGTAAAAGTGGTTGAAGAAGCAACCAAGTTAATGCTTTTGATACTTGTAGAATCCAATAAAACTCTAATATTTTCGGGAACAAGGAAGTCTTCAAATATTTGGATTGAAACTTCCTGAAGGCTAGTAAAATCACCTAACATTGTGATAAAATCGTGAGATAAGCTGATATGAGTAATTGAATTGCTCCAATGCCTTGCAGAAACATTTGGCGAGTTGGTGGGGGTTAAAGTAAATTGATATCTTTCTGGGTTCAGCCCCAGAACCAAGGCATCCAATGATTCTTCAACTAAAGGGCGCACTTTGTAGTTACTAAATGCTTTTTCATCAACTTTTAGTGATTCTAGATGAAATCCAAAAAAGTGCAAATCGTGAATATCAGTAAGGGTGAACAAGTCTCCTTCAAAGTTAATCGACATATCTGATCGTATCTTAAAAGTAACCGATAAGTTACCATATTTATTAACCTCTAAGTGTAATCTCGGTTTAGCTCTTTGTGAAACAAATTTGAAAACATCACCAAACCTTTTCCAAACAGATTCATTGAAAAATGAAATACCTTCGTTACCATCATCTCTTTTTAAAGGATAAATCGGAATCAGCTCTAAGGTGTAAGCGATAACTAGTTGCTTAAGCTCAATAGGCAGTGAGACTACGATGCTGATGTATTTTTCCATTGATCTCGTAATTCTTATTCTTGATTATACCATTGATTATGTAGTCCTTGTTCTTGAACCTTATAACCAATAAAAACAGGAGGCTGAAAAACCAAATCAAAGTTGATTAATTATTTGCTTTTCTCCCCACAAAACTATCGCACACCGAAACTGAGTCATGCACGCAAAACTACCTCTATTGGGTTTCCCAATTTAGCTGCTTTTTTCACGATTTGGACTCTGCTTCGTTCACATTATTACTTATGCGATATGTACACACTGGGTACAGAGCAATCTTGGGAAATCCAACCCTCTACAAAGCTAAACATTTTCATGTCACATGAGCAGTATCCCCAAAATAATCAAAACGTTCTCTTTATTGTGATGCGTAGCGGTTACCATAAAGTTAAAGAATACCCAGTTGAAAATAAGTGTTACGGCAGAACTTACCTTATATTTCCTCTTACTCTTCTAAAACATTTACAACTCTTTTTATTATTCTTCAAAATATCTTGGACCATTACATAATTAATGATTGACTTAGTTTCTATAAAAGTAAGTTAATGTCAGTCTATCGGTAGAAGATTATACTATTACAGACTAAATGTCTCTTTTTTTAAAGAGAGGTGAATATGTAAAAGAAATTTACAATAAAATATTGATAATAAAATAAAAGTAAGGAAAATTAAACAAGTTTAGTGTCCACTGTAGAGAAGGCATGCTTCTTCAAAGACGATTCGTCAGTCAAATCAGGATCTTTACTAACAATATGAACTTGATCAATTTCATCCTCAAAACCGCCACTAGTCAATCCACCAGAAGTGTGGCTATGTTGTTTATCCCATTCTTCCAAATCTTCATGTTTAACCTTGATAACCTTTAAACCTTTTTCACCATTTTCTTCCAAAATATACTCATCTGCTCTGTATTCAAATTTACCAATTCTTGGTAAAACTTGAGACCAGACAATATAGTACAAAACTGCTAAGGCAAACAACCCAATTGTAGTAAGTGGGTAAGTTGCATAGAAGAAAGAAACATCGCTTCCAATCAATGTACCTTCCGGTGGGACGAAAGCCATCGCTAAAACAAATAAAGCCCAAAGAACAACAATGATTAATAATGAAGTTGGAGCATGGAACTCTTTATAACCTAAACCCCTCTTTTTTCTATCTCTACGTAGTTTGAATAAACCTATAATCAACAATAAATTGAAAATATAACCAGAGTACGATCCCAAATCAACAACGAAATTGTAAGCATCACCAGGTGGAGGTGCTAATAACACAATCAAATTCACAAAAAAAGTAACAGTAATTGGAAATAATGGTGTTCCCCATGGTTTAACACTTGTCCATAGTTCAGGATATGGTAGCACACCTTGTCTGCCACATTCTCTCAATGATCTTGAATGAGAAATATAAACTGTAAGTAGATGACCATAAGCTGATAAAGCGACAAATACACAAACAGCTCTCACTGCAGCCTTTGTCCCAAATATTCTTTCAAAATATTCCGCAACAATTAAGTTACCACTATCTTTGATAACTTCAATATCTTGGATACCAGCATAGTAAGCAGTGATGACTAACAAATATAAGACAAAAATAGCAAACAATGTCAAGGGAACAAAATACTTGTATGTCTTAATAGTACTTCTTGGGTTAGTTTCAGCAACGACACCAAAAGCATAGCCTGTACCACCATATGTGAACACAACCTTCATGATAGAATTGCTAATATCGTTACCATTTGTAGTGGTACCTTTCCATGTGTCTTTAAAAATCGAATGATCTTTAGGCATTTTGGTTGATCCAGCTAGAGCGGCAAATCCAGAGAGAGCAATGAATAAAACAAAAACAATTTTAGCAAAACCTATAACAGCATTCAATCTTATTGCCAACTTAGTATTAATAGCGGTAACACCAGCGGCTAAAAGCATAGGAACTATACTCAAACCTCTCAATTCCCAGTCTGATGGTGAGTAGTCAGCAGCTCTAAAAATATATCTAGCAAAGGCAGAAGCAGAGGAAGTTGCAAATGACAAGATAACAGTGACTGCAGCATACATAACAGGGACCATAAATTTTGGATTTGGAAATGCTTGTTCTAAGTAGGCCACATCTCCACCGGACCGTCTTCTAAAGTAAGTAACAAATTCAACACGCATGAAAACCTGGAATAAGGTAACAACGAATCCAACAATCCAAAGAATATAGCTTGATCCTATTGATCCCATTGAATTAACAACAGTTCCTGGAGTAGCAAAGATACCAGTACCAATGACACCATGTAAAACCAAATAGAAAGCATTTAAATAAGTGACTTCATAACCTAGTGGAGATTTCTTTTCAACCGGTGCTCCATCTGAACCCTGTTCATCTGTGAATGAATCAATATCTTCATTATTGACCTCTGATTGAGAATTGTTTATACCAAAAACTACAAGTAAGAATATATCTTTTGCGGTAGTAACAACTGACGACATCTTGAAGTAAGAGTAGAGGATTAATTTGTCTTGAAAATTAATTATCCGAACTTGAGATTTCTGAAAAATGGACCTGGGTTGTTTTGGGGTATTTATACAAATTCATTAAAAAGAAAAGTTCGGTAGACCTCAATTAATTGAATGCAAGTGAAAATGTGGTTGTGTCTGGTTCAGTTCTTGGTGGAGGGGGTGCTTTCATGACTGGAGCCAGTAATTGGACAATAATAACGAAAAATGGTTGACTGGTACTTGAGAGAATTTTTGATCCTTACAAAAGATTTACAAGTTGGACTTTAATTCTGTTAATCAGGATCATGGATCAAACTAATCAATTTAATCAGTTGTTGTAAGTGTAGATCATTTGCTTCGGACCCTGACACCTGGACCCTGAATCCTGGACCCTAGGCCCTGTATTCCGGAATACTAAATTCACATATTATTGAAAGTGTGAGATGGCTTATTTCTTGCGTCATTTAACAGAACAATGAATATCGAACTGACGTGAATATGAGCCGAATATGAGCCGAACTTTCACCTAAAGTTACGTACGAACACACAGTTTTTGTATAGTGCGTCCGCCACCACCACCACCTATCTAACGATCTCTTGGACTTTACGAGGATTGGCACGAAGGTGTGTAACAAGCTAGGCATAATTTATTTTGTAAAACTTCAAATGTTCCACCATCACCATAGTAATAATCAGTTAAGATACCCGGAACGCTGGCTCTTAATCTTAAAAAGCCATATCTGTGGCTGGGATACGTAATTTGAGATTTCAACAATTTTCCATAAATTAGGATTAGGGTCCCACAATATCCAAAGTTGTAGCGGAAGCATGGAAGTAAGGTATTTATTACCAATCTCCTTAGGAATGATGCCATTGGTGTTTGATCTTTAGATTCAAACTGAAGTGATTCCACTCCTTTTGAAGTCAAATTCCAATATTTAGCATTTTGTTATATTCCATGTAAATTCATTACATCTCATTGTAATAGTTCAGAAGGAGTAGCCGAAAAAGTCTAAAGAAATAAGCCGCCTAAAACAGAACGTTGCTTGAGTTGGCTGATGTGAAAGAGAGGTGTAGCTAGTTCTTTGTTATAGACGTTACAAATACATGGAATAATATAAAGGGTGATGGAAGCTCTAAAAAACAATAGCAGTAGACGGAAAGAGTGTCATATTACTCTTCACAATGAACTTACCTTACAAACTTTAAACGATTTGGGTGCCGATTTTAGTTCTGTTAGCAAGGATTATGTTGCTAATATTGGTGATACGATCCTCAGAGATACCCATGTCACTTGGAAGGCTTTATTAGGTTAAAAAGGTTCTACTCAAATTGCTCCATACCGCCTGGCAGACTATCATTCAGATTTACCAGTCAAGAGGAATTGTTCTCTTATGTTTCGGTTTTCGAAGTTTTCGTCTTCGAAGTTTTCGTCCACATTCACTGACGGCATTTTTGTTGAGTATGACCCAGCTCATAAGGCATACCGAGCCTTCCTTCCATCTCTTGCTGATATTAATATCTCTGATAACCTCCGTTTGGAAAATCTACCTATCCATTCGTCTCTACTTCCCAACCATCCTTGGTTTGAACCATGTGGATTGCCTCTAGGTATAGACTTTTTAGAGGAATATCTGCCGCCTATGATTAGAGAAACTGAAGATTATGACCCCCCCCCTCTGTAATTCAATTCTTTCGTTTCATTAATGTTTCTTCTGAATGATCGTGACGATTCAGTTTGCAATTGGATAAACGTTTCATTACTAGAAATACCATCTTTCAGATTATAAACAATTTTTATGCTTTCTATATCATTCATCGTCAATATGCCGGTTGTGCAGCTATACAAAGTAGGCACTCTTGTTCCCAACCGCCACATCTCTTCTTATCCCATATAATCATAAATATGATTAATGGTATACTCATCCCCAACAGAGTTATTAATTTTCAGTGTCTTTATCATTTTCTTTCTTTTTCTTCATCTGTTGGGGGTTTCTAGTCAATTGGTCTTTATGATGAGGATCCACATCCTAATTTACACATTCTTAAACAAGATGAAATTAATCTAGCTCTGAGAATTGTGTTTTTCTGAATCAGGAACAAACTTTATAGTTATTATCCCTTCTGCTTTTTTGGTGTCCGTATATGTTATTATACCCAGAAATATGCCCAAAATTGTGAAGGCTGTCTTCTGCTCACGACCTTTTCCACCCTTTCCCTCTTCCCCTTGAAACTTCTTTATATTACAACAGGTGTAATCGGAGACACCATCGTTTCAATCTTGTCAGCCGTGACTTTGTAGATTTAGCTTGCCGGACAACAACCCTGGGGTACAACTTACTGAGACTAAAACTATGAAGTAAAAGTCAGTCTAAGGTTTGAGAAACCAATCAATCAATCGCTCTGCCAGTTTCAGTATCGTGCAAGTATCTTGAGCTACGCACTACCCCTTCTCGCATTTTTTCGACATCAACAAATTCAAACTCAAAATGTTTGGAGTTACTGGAGTATTTTAAGAACCAGTTTAGGGCGTAAAACTCCCAGGGACCATCTTTTGCCATCTGAAATTGATATTGATAAATTTTACTCACAATGTTGAGCATAACACAACTCATATCCAAATTACAAATAACGCCAGCAACAACAATAACTACAAGATCAATCTCTATGTTAGGTCGTTTGAAGCCAGCTCCAAACTCTCAACTCAATCAAAAGAGATTAGGTAGAGGTCCGGGTTCTGGTTATGGTAAGACTTCTGGTCGTGGTCAAAAAGGTCAGAAGGCCAGAGGTTCTGTTCCACATTGGTTTGAAGGTGGTCAAACACCAATTTACAAATTATATCCAAAGAGAGGTTTCACTCGTGTGAATAAATTAAAATTGAACGAAGTTTCATTAAATAAAATTCAATTCTGGCACGAAAATGGTAGATTGAATTTACAACCTGGTGAGGTTTTAACTATGCAAAAAATGAAGGAAGTTGGCTTAGTTACGGGTAGCATGAAAGATGGTGTTGTTATTTTAGCTAACAATTCTCTTTATCCATTATCTGGCAAATTTGACCTTAAAGGCTTAAAACTCCAAGCTACTAGGGCCACCCCAAAAGCTATCGAAATGATCGAGGCTAATGAAGGTTCATTTGAAGCTAGATACTTTTCTAAATTAGGTTTCAGAGCCCATCATGCACCAAACTGGTTTATTGAAAAAAGAGGTTACTTGCCAATACAAGCAAGACCAATTGCTAGAAGGGATATTGTTTTCTATTCTGATCCCTCAAAGAGAGGTTACTTAGTTGGTTCTGATTATATCAAAGATATTGTTGCTCCTGGTGCTCAAGATGCTTCTGTTACTAGAGCTACTAGAAAATCTGAATTAGAATCCGAATTAGAAAAAATCAGAGAACTACCTGAAGAAGAAAAGAATTTTGGTATTTCTGGTTTTAGTGAAAATAAAACTATCAGCTTTAAGGACTTAAAGTTGTAATCAATATCAACAGTATATCATCTCTTTATTTCTATTATTATTATACTCTTGTAAATAAGTACACGTTTCTAATACAATACATGTACATCAAAGAAATCGAAGTAAACGAAACATCACTTGCTTTTTGTTTCAAAAAAAGTAATTAGTATTAAATCAAAATAATTGGAGAAGATAAAGAAAAAGGAAATCATATTATGTCTAACAAACAGGAATTAAATCAATATGGTAATAAAAATAAAGAATATTAGCTTAAAAAGAGTAACACCAGCAAGTTTCAAAAAAATTCAAACAGGAAAATGCAGAGAAAAAAAAAAGGAATTAAAACAAAAGCTGTATTTATATAAGGAGCATGTATATGTATGTAATATGTATATTCATGTATGATTGAACTCCGCAACCCCAACCAAGAGAAGAAATAGAAAATAAAAAGATGGAATAATTCAAACAACAAAAATAAAATAATGTGTGAAAGTGAGAGAAAGGTAAAAAAATTCTATGAGAGTAAGACAGAAAACATGTAGTTGAAATAAATTAGTATCTTTGAAAATGTTGTGTAACAAAGCTTTGCAAGAAGCTAACAACTCACCACCCCCTGCTGTAATAATCATCCTTGTTATCATCGTTTATAATATCACTGATATCCCTATCATCATCCTCAAAAGGAACACTCTTAATAAAATCAACAGACTTATTTGAAACTCCGTCGTCTAGACTGCCCTCGTCATATGAAGCACCACCAATAACAAATCCTTTTGGTTTATTACCATTAGTTTCAGTTAAAGAATCATTACGATTTTGATTTATGGCTGATGCTAAGGAGCTATGTGTTCTAATAGTACGTAATTCATCCTCCAATTTTAATCTTGAACCGAATAATCCATGAGAAATAATATTGTCATAATTACCATCTTCACCGTCAGATTCGTCTTCTCTACCTAAGTTTTCAAAACCACCTTCAATAACACCTTCTTTTTGGACATGTTTATAGCTACCATTAGTGCCATTAGTACTATTAAGGCCAATCTTTGATTTTCTCAATGATCCTCCAGAGTCTTTATTGGATGATAACTTCCTTAATGATAAATCAGATTTGCTCTTCGAAGATTTTCTACCATTCAATTGGGATAACTGAGTTGCCGAAGCTCTATGAGGACCAGTGAATAATAAATCTCTATTTTCGTTATTTAACGATTCCATTAAATCAGGTGGAATTTCCTTGCTTAGCATTTCTATACGTGCTTGGAATTCACTGGGTATAGCAGCTGGATCATTAATGTAAGTGAAATTGTTACTATTAGAAAAACTATTATTATTTAGAGGATGATCATGCAAAGAAGGTGAAATATGAGTTGAATTCATAACTGATTTAATTATTTGACCAGGTGATAAAGCAGGTCTCGAGTTATTCTTAAATGATGATTTACGTGATTTCATTCCAGGAATGTCTATTGATGAAGTTGTGGTTTTAATACTTGATGAATATTCGAATTCATGATCCTCAGATCCCAGATTTGGGAGCGGTAGTTGTTGTGCATATTGGTGTTGGGGCGGTTGTAAGCTATTACCATTATCATTATTATGTCTTGATCTGGATCTTGAACTGTGCCCTTTATGCGCTTCGCGGAACGTTGAACCTGTTGCAGATTCTTCAGATAATGAAGGTAATCTTTTATCCAAATGAGCTCTTTCTAAAACATCATATGCTCTTCCTCTTTGTGGCTGCTGTCTATGTAAGTTCATAGTTGGTAAAAACATATGGGTCGATAAAGCAGTAGGTAACAAAGTTGCAGCAGTAGGAGGTGCATTGGATTGATGGTATTTATCATAGTGACCATTATAGTCTTGAGTCGAATTAGGTCTTCTATTACTGGCCAAATATGAAGTCAACGATAAAGCTGATTTAGAAACCATATTAGGAGGTATATTACCTGAACTAGTTCTAATTAACGAAGGTGGCACTTGCTGTTGTTGTTGAGCATCTGATGATTGTCTCTTCAATAAAGGTCTAGCATTTTGAGGGGGTGAAGTTAAGGTAGCTGTTACATTGCTTACTTTCGTTGTGACTGAGGGCTTGGAGTTGTTTAAAGAGGTCAGGTCAAATGAATCCATATTATGATGAATATTACTAGATGAGGAAGTGTAAACCAACTTTGGTGATTTAATTGATGGTTTGCGTTGTTGTTGCTGTTGTTGATGCTGACTTGAATTGGTAGCATTAGAAGAAATGTTATTATTATCCAATTTATTCAAAAATAAGCCACTTAATAATGATCTGTTTAAGACTGGTTTATTTGATTCATTACCATAATTATTAACTTTTTGAAAGTTCAACTGATCGGGATCTTCATCCTCAGAATCATTTGAAACAGAAGACCAATCAGAATCATCGTCATCAGAGAATTCATCGTCATCAGAATAATACACCACAGATGGTTCAGTACGTTGAGTTTGTCTAGAAGGAGCAAACAAAGAAGCTTGAGAAGTAGATTTCAGAGACACTGGCTTAGCTTTATCCTCAACTGTGGTGTACGTACTTAGTTTATCGATGTACGTGGACTCGCTTTTCTCCGTTTGTGCTCTAGCAGGAGGAACATTGTTCTGATATAATGAATTTGGGGATGACAGACGTTGTTGGTGATATTGCTGTTGATGATATTGTTGTTGTTGTTGTTGTTGTTGGGTCCGACTCTGGAATAGACTAGCGGTCACGACAGGCTGTTGGATACCAAATAGACTGCTGGTTGATATTCCAGGAGGCTGTTGTTGTTTAGAAGGTGGTGTCTTCTTGTCCACAGGTTCATGATGTTCACTAATACTATTAATACTCGTGACTGGACGCATAATAGGCGGACTTAATGGAGATTTGACTTTCGGAGCATAATCAGCTCTATTTACATTGGAGTTCTGACTTTGATTCCGGAAAGCGGCGCTATCATTTGAATCTACAGAAGGTGAATTAAGATAAAACATTTTCTTTGAATGATCGTTAGAGTTGCAACTATTGTTGTTTTCAGTTCCACTGTGATTGTTCGTAGCACGTTTACTAAATAAAGAGCCATTTGATTGCTGTTTCTGTTTCAAGTTCTCTAACTCCTTATTGTGAGTTTCCATGTTCTTCACAGTTAAAGTGGCATGATGGTTTGAATTCTTTTGGAATAAAGACGGATGCTGTTGGGGAAGCTCGTGTTGATGTTCGTTTGTGTTTGTGTCTTCCTCGTCAGTATCGCTAGTTGAAGACAATTCTGTGGTGATCTCTTTTAGCTCTCGTTGTACACGTATTATAGATTTCGATCTTGGCAAAGGACTGGGCACCTCTGATTCTTTCTTTTTAATTTGGTTTTGATTGTGAGGGACAGTTTTCAAAGAAGTATAACTATTCTTTTTAAGTGAAGAGTGAGAGCCCCTGGCGGTTTTAGAATGATGGTTAAGTTGAGTTGAAGGATTTTTTCGAGGGGGTAGTTTAAGTTGAGCTTCTCTAGACCTAGTTGAAACTTTAAGAAGAGCTTGAAAATCAGAATCACTGAAATCACGATTCATAATTAGGTTTTTGTTTACCACTCTCCAACTGATATTTTCTAATCGTTTACCATCAACAACAAAATCTGAGGTTTTAGTTAGAGTTGTACAAAGAGTCAGAACATTGTGAAGGTCCAGGGTCGTAGGAAACGACTGTTGCAACAACTGTAAAGTTGATTGTGAAAGCTCTAGGAAGGGAGGCGATCTTTTGGGGTTATTTAAATAAGACATGACATGAATGCAATATAATGTGATTGTGATCTCAGAAAGTAATTGATCAGGAACAGGAGGATGGAGATGACAGGAAAACAGCTGTAGGAAGCTATCAAATGGTATCAGAGTGTGTATGAACAGATGTTCGTTGATATTACTGCTATTAAAGGTGACTGACTGACTTGTTATGTGCGTGGTTTCCCTTCTTCTGATAGCGTTTGGCATGATGCTGAAGAACCAGAAATAAAGACCTAGCCAAAAACGAGGGTCATGTACGTGAGGCGCGTGCACGGGTGCTACACTGCCGTGTTCCGGTTCTCGGACATTCCCACGAAGGGGGTTATCTGGGTTATGGTTAGTTATTTCATTATTGTATGTATACACAGTGTACTACGAGAGCTTGGTCAACAAGGCCGTCAAGTCGTCTTTGTCGTTTGTGGCCTCTGGCTCAGGTTCTTCTGAGTCAGCAAATCTAACACGTTTGTGACTTCCGCTGCTTCCAGTGGAAGACCTTCTACTTCTATCCTGTTCGTCCAGCGCCTCCATTGATCTTTTACCACCTCCATTAGTTCCGCCACTGCTGATAAGACTTTCTTCCTTCTCCCTTTCTGGGTTATCGTCTCGTATTTCGCCTTCGTCCTCATTATCGGAATCGTTATCTTTGGTGTAGGTAGGCATAGCGTCGTCGTCGTCGTCGTCGTCATCTTCAATAGCATCATATGCAGGACTGACCTCTTCTTCTACGTTGGATACACTATTATTATCATTATTGGAAGACGAAGGACTAGCTTCTCCGGTTTGATCTTGCACAAGTGAGGCTATATTATAATTGTCTTGACTATGTTTGGAAATCTCATTTTGTTGAACTTGTATCAATTTTCCCAATTCCAAAACCATTTCACTTCTTAAACTTATGACAGCAGCAGCACTTTTCTTAGATGCAATTTTATCCAATCTGACTATCATTTCATTCAATTTTATTAAACTTGGATGTATGCCAACTACATTAATACCATTTGTTTCTATAGTATTGCCTGCGCCGTTTTGTAACAACTTAGTTAATTTATCAACAAATACGTCATCATAAACTTTTCTATCTTTCCAAACTCGAAAGCATCTTGCGTATTTGCCTGAAAGTGCTTTACCATCAGAAGAACTCCTCAATGAACCACTTAAATGATTAACACAACGTGGTAAATACTTCTTAAACTCGTTCAAATAAGGATCATATTTCCCATCTTTCTTGGACAGTTGTAACATATCATTAGCTAGATAAAACAAATTCAATCTCTGTGCATTTGTAGTTATATTTGATAAAAACATCTTAGCCCAGATATTTGTTATGGTTTCATGGTTCTTATGATGGAAAAGACACCATTGTGATGTTGTTTGGATTGATTCCTGGGTAGGATTGAGCTGGACAAACTTGCGCTCTATTGCTGCTGGTGAAATGGACATTACGAGTCTATGTTGTGATGTGTGTGTGTCGTCGGTTTTGTTTGTTAGTTGTTTGTTGTTGTGGTAGTCTGAAATAAATTGAAGGTCCACGAAAAGCGATTACGTGCTTTCTTTCCTGAACATTAAATTAACTGTGTGGGTGGTGTACTGGTGCACTTCCTTCAATCTGAACACGGCCATATATAGACACTGCTACAAAACTTAGATAAGATTAGGATCTAAATAATAATAGTAAAATAATATTCAAGGAAGAAGATTTGGCTGTGTATAAAAAATTGGAAAAAGTCAAAAAACACTGAAAATGTAAGCCTGAATACTTGAAAGACCGGGGCAAAGTCTAAAAAGCTAAGAGCCAAAGAATAAGACGATAGAAGTGAAATCAAAAAAGTACAAATAAGTAAAGAAGCTAGAAAAAAGAAGCCAGATTAAAGAAAATAGTAAAAATTAGCGATAACTTAATAAATATCAATCACGAAGGCCGCAATATTTATTGGCAGTTAAAGAGGCACACTGAACATTGTCAAAACCAAGATAACATCCAATGTTGAACTTTCCAGAGATTGGAGCTTCAATTTTAACAACTTGATTCCACTCTTCACAATCATCAGAGCTTGCACAACTTCTATTAATAACATTAGCCGTTTTGACTCCGATTTGGTAAAAATACTGTAATGGCCCGTCATCCTGGGACCAAGGGCAATTGATCTCGTCATTACTTCCAGAATAATAAGTATATGTCTTGGAAACTCCCCTTCCTAAAATCTTTTTAGCCAGATCCCAAGTCATTTTATTGTCTTCATAATACATACTAACAGACCAACCAAATTTGAAACCATAATCTAATTGATATGAGCATCTTTCTTCTGATTGAGAACAATAATAGCAACAGGAAGCTGGATTCCAAGTTGTATAGTTACTTGCAGAGTCGACAATTGACCATTGTCTAAAAGTGATATTGGCCATCAATGGCGATGTTAAATTACCTTCGTAAGCAGACAATGAAGTTGAATACTCTTCACTTAGTCCTCTTTTCAGGAGTAGATACTCTTGATGAGTTAACCCAGCTGGTAATTTAGGTTCAATGAAAGTGTTTGTTTCATTTTCAAAGATAATTTGATTATTAGCAGAAGCCAGGTTCAACACTTGATCTAGCTCGGGATCACCTATCCCTGAAATTCTATAGTATACACTTAAATCATCATTGTCAATTAATACATCATAAGCAGTAACAACAAACGAATACAGCATGATAATAAATAACATCAATTTATACTTAGGTGTAACTCTTAAAGTTGGCGCAGAACTTTTATCAGAAGTACTCTGTTGAGCCATACCACATCCATAAATTGCAGCACCTACTGATTCATTAAAAGGTGGATAAACTGTCAAGTTGGTAGGACCACACACAAACACGACTGCAGTAGACATTGTAAAACAAAGTTTAACTTTGGTAGTAGTGGTGTCAAAGGGATGAAATTTTTGTTAGTTTTGGTATTTTGGGAATTTTGGGGATTTTGGGGATTTTGTAGGTTGTTTATGAGTAACCTCAATCTTCAAGGGATTATTCGTAGATTGTAAGTCAATATTGAGAGGAGAGTGATGTTCATATATAAAGAATTAGTTTCGTTTTTGAAAAGCGTCATCAAGGAATTCGTATATCAATCATACCATATACCTTGGTCCGAGTCACTCACATGTGATCCGCACGAGTTTGTGATAAATCAGTCGACAGGGGTAATATGGCTGCATGTATCTGACGTGACGGTCAAAAGAAGTTCTTGATCTAACTTGTTCTGGAGTGTACTCTGTTCTTTCAAGAACGTTTAAATTAGGTTGTCTTATCATCTTCAGGCCGTGTACGATTAATGCGGAAGTGAAAAGTGCACGAATTTGAGTATGAAAGTAGATATCCAAACTGAAACATCTAAAACTGAGGTAACCTTATACATCAGACAAATGGAAGTTACTTTATTCTTGAAATATTATATACTGCAAATATAAGCAATTAAGTTTGCTGTGTAAGAAAATAGCAAACTTAATCAAAATAACAAAAAATCGATTAATAATCAAAAGTCAATTAAAAACTAAAGGTTTACATATTAAGTAAAAGCAACCCCAAATTGATCAATGCTAATAATGGAAGCTACTCTGATATCTAGCAATAAAAGAGATCATGATTGAACCAACAAAAATCAAAACCAAAGGTGGAGCAGATCAAATAAATAGAGTAACTGCATGTTTCAAAATATGATCCAAATACTTTCATCATAATGACCTTTTAAAGGAGTGCAGAGTGAAAAAATCACTAAAAAGGGGACCATAAACATGATTTTAATGAGGTGGATCAAGGAAGTTTAACCATTTATCAGTTGATAAATATTCCAGACTGATAGAATCATTCCTGACATCGTGATCAACAAGAAATATACTCTGATTAACGTAGTAATTTATGATTGACTAGCATTTAATTCTGGGAGGCTCAAAAAACTGTAATAGCAACCTCTTTTAATTGTAACAAAGCAAATCATTTGAGCCATAATCGCATACATTGAACATCATCTAATAAGTGATATACCAATGATCTATCACTTTATGAAGTGAGACAGCAGAAAAGAACCAATCAGCTAAAGTTGATAAGCATAACAAGTAAATAAAATTGTGTGTTACAATAACTGGATAAGCTAGGATCGCAATTATTACCTTCTATAGTACCTACCAAAGAGTAAATAATGGAAATTCTGATGTTAAGAGGCATCTGATAAGCGTTGTATGTTGCAACAGTTGAAATATAGGAACTCTAAGTAGACCATGAAAAGTGAACATAAATAAAAACGGGAATGAACCGTCTCAGATTTTCAACACAAAGTTGGCAATCATTTCTAGCTTATCTTGCCCAAAGCGAGCCACCATATTCAGCCTAAGATAATCTACCTTGTTTTGGGAGTTTTCTAATTTAGAAGCTGTTAGTACCTCTTCCATGCTGAATTCAAGATGTAATGGCCTTATTATCAAAATGTCTAAACTTAGCGACTTCCCTAATATATTATTAAGCTGTAAGTGGTTAAAGCTTAATCCCCTCCCACAAAAAATGATTTTGCGCATTCGACTCTATGTTCTAGAACTCTAGAGCTATTTATACTCTTCGGATTCTTTGTTTTGAAACTTTTAATAAATTATACTTTACTAAATTTCCAGAGCACTATTTTAAAGAGTGTGGCGAGTTGTGTAGTGTAGCGTACGAATAAATTATGGCCTAGAAGCTTACTTTCGCAACTTTATGTCTTTACTCTCTTGAGGAGAATTAGGAACAAGGAATCTTTTTCAATTGCTTCCATTGTAAACGCCCAAATGATTTTCCAAAATGAACCTTCAGTGTGGTAGATTGCCATATCAGGAATACGACATTTACATTTTATTTCTCTGGGGTAATTGAGGACTTAATGAATAAATCCTGAATATATCGTTAATAAATTGATCAAACCGCATGCATATGTGAGCGTTAAAGGTTGAACCAATCAAACCATATATATATATGGGTATGATATGCATTTAATGCATAGAATTCCACAGGACTCTCTCTATATATGTAAGAATCGATCATTATGGTTTACATATAGCGAATATAGAAAAATATATGACAATAATTCGAGATTTATAATATATCTGTATGCCGCTCAAAAATACCATAGTAATTTCGATCTAAAAATAATCAATCTCGATCTTACATCGATATGCTGGATATAATGCACATTAACGCCTTAAAGTTCGTCTATGCCCTGATGAGTATAAAACATTTAGAAAATATTTACCAGGTTGGTGGTTCCGCGGCAATTTGTGAGTACAGGTGGAGCCGTTACGCCCTGTTCAAATGTTATTGTTGCCGCATAAGAGCCGCTTTACAAATGATTTTTTGGGCAGGTGAGTTCCAAACGAAACAAGATTATGAAAAACGTTGTTTGGTGTCTGATCTTTAATAAACACATCACATTGCACCCTTGAGATAATTACAATGATATTACCAATTCTTGGCTTCAAAACGGTATTTAGTGAGGGTGTTGAATGTCGAGCCAAACATTCTAGCTGTACTATAAGACGTTCCGATCACTATATCACACTATTTTGATTCCTCCACTCACAACAGCTTTTCCAAACACTACCGATCAACTGATGCCTTTCTGAGTTTAAGTTTAGACACAAAACCCTAGAGCTATAATACTTTGAACGAATTTTAGTGGGTTTTCATATCAATCACCAAACAAAGGTGACATATCAAGTTACAGTTCTACTTTAAAGATATAAGCAGTACATAAGATAAAGTACAAAGAAACCAACTGTTGATTTGTCATCAGATATCATATTCTTTATTTTGAAACTTACAAATTACAAATCACAAAATACACAGATTAGATAATCTATCATGTGACGAAAAGCTATAAGTATAAACGTTATAACTCGCTAACCGTCAAAACTCAAGGGTATTATACATGAGTAAGTAAGTACAACCACTCTTTAAATACCTCTAGAATTCCCAGCTTCTACTTTCAAAATGTACACACACGCTTCTTCAACCACCAGCATAAAAATAACAACAACAACAATAGGTGCAATGACGATACCCAGACCCAAGACAACCGTTTGTAAAGGTGAAGTAGGGCAAATTTTACCCCCTGTGCCACATGACCCTTTTAAAGGAATTTCATTAGATGAGAGATCAGAAGCTATTCTTAAGATGCTGCTTTCGTACGTAGAGCATCAACTTTCTAGGTATGTTCTTCAGACTAGACAAGTTGTTATTGCTGCTATAATTAGGGAAAAGGAAGCTTTTAATATGGTTAATAATAAAATTGCTTATCGATTTGTTATTAGTCGTATGTGTGAAAATATTAGAAATGGTAAACGGAATACTGTTTGCTGATTGCGGTCCTAAAGGTCCAATTATTGATTTGAAGAATTAGCCGCATATGTACCATTGTCGGGTTCTTTTCAAAGCATAGCCTAAATTGTATCATGATAAAACCTGGGCTTGGAAATTTAGATATCTGTTAAGGGTCCCAATGATTGTGGAGAATTGAGAAGCGGTCTAGTCATGTTTCGGAGTTCGGATGTATTTGTTTTCGATTATTAAAGAATTCAGTGCAATAAATTTGGTTGTTTTTCTTTGAGTTAAAGTTTAGTTCAACAAATGTGATTACCTTTCTTTTTGAACAAAACTTTTGATATGTAGTATATATTAGAGATAGTAGTATATATATTAGAGATAGTTTTAATTGTAACGACATGCATATAATCAAGTGATCACACCAATCACATCATAAATTAAAATAGATGATTTTAACACTTATTTAAGTTTCAGGAACTCCATTGTTCTTCACGCATCGACAGAATATACACCATTTAACTTAACTATAAGTATATGGTTTTAAGGGATTGCTAGTGAAGCTCCAAGTGATGATAAGATAAAGATTAAAATTTCACTGTTCAGTCTGAACATGTTAAATTTGTAAAACCTTTTAAGCCGGTAGATGTTTGGTAAACGATTTTAGACTTAAAATTCATTTCCGATCTTGTTCAAAGGGCAGAGATCGGGAGGAAAAACGCTAATAGTGAGTGGTCCTGAATAGGCTGAGCTATATATATAGCTTCTGAGGTCACTGAATTTATAAGGGGGGAACATTCTCCCATGTGTTCGTAGCAGCTGCTTAACCCGAATTGGATAATACGGCTGAACGGCTGGGAATATGTTTTTGGAGAACAAATGCAAGTGATCTAATCCCTAATCCTTTAAAAGGAATAACACATTTGTCCTGCTATTAAAGGTTGGATAGTACTGTGGTGATGCTGGAGCACTATGATAGAATTGCTTGACTCATTCTTTGAGAGAACAAATCGGATGCAAATAAGTACACCGGCAGGTCGGACGTTTGAAGATACTGGAAGCACTATATAGTTTTGATTAAGACTTTTTGAAAAGTTGATGCTATAGTCTGGCTAACCAGTACACCTATTAGATGATAGGGTTTGAACAAACCAGCACAGTTGACGTTATAGAACAACTAGATTGATGCAACACAGTTGCTATAAGTACAATTTGAAATTGGAGCTATATGAGCCGTATGATTGTGGAACTTACGTGTTCTTAGTGGGCGTGGTGATGTTTCACCGTGGTGGCGGCACTCTGGCTTGGAGAACAAGAAAATACTAATAAGGCAGTAAAGTTATATAGCATCTAAAGTTGTAAAATCTTTAAAATTCTGGGATATGGCATCTATATAGTTTTAAGTTCGACTTGCTAGGTATACAAGTAACGGCCGGTGATGGCACCTAACGTCCAGTGGTACTTGACGACGTACAGGTCAGAGGTTTTAATTTGATTTGCCGGATTTAAGTCATGTCACTTTATTTCCATTTCTGAATGATCTGTATAAATCGATAGACCTCATCGTTGTTGGTGCTATTACTGGTTTACCAATGTATACGTACGTGAACTGAACTGTATCGAAGAACACATAGTTCCGTGAAGCTTCAGTTATATCGATCAGTGACCAATCTAGCAGCTGATGATGTCTCAGTCAACATGCCTTTATCACCATGAATTATCTGGGTATGTCCTCCTATAATATTAGTGCATTTTGGTCTTGTTTAGCTCTACATAATAATTTACGTTTTCCAGCTAAATTAAATTAAATTAAACCACATTCCAATTGGTGAAGGCATCATCCGAAATCGAAATATGCTGGAATATTGCAAACAGTTAACGTTAATTACGTATGTTTACTCGTACACCCACTTGGTGAGATTGTTTTACATTACCTCATAAATGGGGTTCCCCGTTATCGTCGTCAGTTCCAGTCTGCAAATAATCGAAGATAATGAAGACATTTATAACGTTGATCTTAGACCAGTAAAAATTCTTTGTCTTCAAAGTACCGTGGAAGCATTCAGATGGCGGGTTAATACAGCGAACAAAAGCTTAACGAATCAGAAGCTCAAATTCCCAGTTATATACGAATTAAGGCCGGCCATAACTTTTGGATAATTTTAGTTTCAAAAAATTCTTAGAATTATACCTGTAACAGGGGTTTCATCTCCTTTTTTTCTTTTTCGATCATTTGCGATGCACTCGGCCAGTTGGCCTGTTAAGTTTTTGGGTTATGTGTTGGCTGATCTTATTGGCTGATACGCCCTCAAGCTATAAAGCAAGACCGATGAATCATGTAAACTTGATCTAGCTCATCACCTTGTCGATTGTTGTTCTAGCTATATATACCTACATACACTCAGAAGAGGGATCCGAGATTAAGAAACCTAAAGCATAACTTTAATATATATGTCTCTATCGGGGTTAGCCCGTTTAAATATGGATCCACCCCGAAGTAATCACATATCTCACACATTCTCTCTTTAATTCGGGTCATTTAAATCACATCATTGGAGGTATATATATAAGTGCATGGTACGTCTCCTGCAGTTTGGTCCAGCTGTGAAGTCAACATCATCGTCTCCCTTCCTCCATAGATCGTTGTTGCGGCCAAAATATATCTACTCATACATATATATTTCATTACAACTACGAATACATACGTTTACCTCTTTGCTTACCATCAAACATACTTCTAGGCACCACAACTTGTCAATCATACTTCATAATTTTTTTTCTTACAAAAGAAGATTTATCCCAATTCTTACCCACTTTTGATTACTCCCTGCATCCACATCAATATTTTCCTATCTCCGAAAATACATATATTATCAAACAACCCCACCACATACATTTACACTGCTGCATCATGTCTAACGATAAATCCTCAATTACTGTTCAAGAAAGACAAAATAATATAGATACATTAACTGATTATTTCATTGAACACGAAGATGTTTTTGTTCCAAGTGAGTGTGCTGAAGCTCATGAAGGAGAAATTTTTAGAAGAGCACAATCAAGATCAGAATACACCTATTTGGTTAAGTGTAAATTAGAAAGAATTAAGAATGGTGGAATCTTATTAGATTGCTTGTCTGGTTTCCCGTCTCCTGATTCAATGCTTTCTGTTGATATCAATAATAACAATATTAGCAATATTAAGACGTTGAAATGATTATAGGTCTTGGTTAAAGAATGCTGTTGCTTTTTCTTCAATCTTGGTGCTGCTTTTGAAGGTGGATTTTAGCGATTGGTTTTATCTTGAGCATATTATATTACAGTTGCACCACTGTTTTAATTCATTGAACATATGAAAATTTATAATGAGATGATTGTTATTGATGTTACGAAGTTAAACTATATGTTGTTACTAGAGCTTGAAAAATTTAATATTAATATTTTTTGTTTTTTGATCAGTGATCCCAAAAGAAGTGTCCCCTGTTACTTACACTTTGCATACATGCTATAACGTTGGACTTTATAGGGTCTGTTTTAGCTTTTTGCTTTATTTTTGTTTTTATATTATACCACTAATGCTGGAATGTGGTGCTTTTTTTTGTCTGTCTTTCTTTCAATCTTTGATTCACTTTCCAATTTTGTTGTAGTGTTATTTTGTCCTTATTTTTTTTTCTTATTATTATTTACTCAAAATTTTTGTTGTATTGTTATCTTATCCTATCCTTCTTTGTCTACTTGTTTTTTCTTCTGCTTCTTTTATACTCTATATGTGTTTATGATTATAGTATACTGTTACGTTTTCTTTATACTCTTATACTCTTATACTCTTTTTTCCTGTTTACTCTATTTTATTTATATTCCTTTTTTGGTATCACAGTCTCTTGACTCTTAAAACATTTATCTAACTTTTCGCATGACTGGTGAAATCAGTTGATTCATACCTGCATGTATCTGTCAGTGCATGTGCATTTTTCAAGGTACTATATCTTTCCATAATCCATGAAGACAAGCACAGGCTGTCAAACTAAATATTTTGAGGAATCGGTTAAAAACCTTAAAGTAATTTTTCATAAGATGATTAAGATCTTTTCACCGACCAAGATAAGGTATACGTTTTCCATGCAGTCCAATATATAGAGAATTTTTCAAAATCATTTCAAGGATGTAAACGTTCCCAATTTGGATAGCTGAGGGTGGATGCTATCATGTTATCGTAAACCTATATAAATAATTTCCGAACTCAGTTTGAGATCGTATCACCTCGTATCATATGTGCAGTTCATATAACAACTTTTCACAGGTGTATGAGAAGCTCCAGATTTGAGAGAAGATACCATCTCAAAATTTAGTTAACCGAATGATTCAATCGATTAATTACAACTTTTTATGGGTCTCAGCTGAGTAGAGAAGAGAAGTTCGGTTGTTCTTCTGCCTTGCATCTGCTCATTTTGGGTGGGAATCGGGATCATATTTCTTTACCCGTTTTCGATTTATTCATGTAAACGCCACCGCGGACGTTTTTTTTTTTTATAAGGAATCAGAGTGTCTACAACCTATAACTATTACTGATGATATTTCGGATGCCTAGGTATATGCATGTATATACTGGATGAAATGAATACATCGAGAGTTATTGGGAAGCTGAATAGAGATACTATCGGGAAGAGTATATAAGATTTGAGTGAGCAAACATTATCTCATGAATCAGCTCATCAATATGAGACCGCTTCAAGAGTTAACTAGCTAACTTAACCGATGCCGGCAATTTTGTTCAAAAGATGTTCAATGCTTGATCTTTTAAAAAATATATATGAGTTGATCTCATAGTGTGCAATTTTTGAACGTCTAATGGTGTATGTATCTGTGCATATGGGAACCTATGTATGGAATTAGGTTAGGCATTGAGGGGAAATGGGGAGGGGGGACTCGTGTGAACGAGACAGTTTTATTATGTTTCGAGATGATCCAGATCATATCAACAGCTTAATAGTAAAAGGATAAATAGAAGAATTGATGTTTACCGATATACTGCCCTTTTTTTGAAAGCTGGTGATAATTTTCATTTATTAAGCATAAATGAATCCTTACGAATATAGTGGAGTGGACATACCTTCAAATGAATTGGCACAGAAACTAGAAATTTTATAATCTGAGTGTACATATAACTAGACTCTAAATATGAAGATTAAATAAACTAAACTCAGAATAATCATTGGTCTACGGAAGTTTTTAGTTTTCAGCATTCATGAAGAATAGTATCGATCGGTCTATATAGGTCCCATGGATCAAACTATAGCTTATAAAGGTCATATAGATACGGCTGTTATTTCCAATACCAGCGAATCTCCAATAAACTGATCTAGATCGTGAGATGAATATATCGGTTTATAACTATTTGGGAAGATTGAGAAAGGGAATTGAATTTCATGAGCTGGCTTCTAGAACTCTGGGAACATAACAGAAAAACGACGATTGGAGTCGATTGGAGTCGAGTGAGCTCGCCACAGTCTATTTTATATGAGGCGCACGAAATGATTAGCCAGTGGTTAGGCAGCCCGGTTATGCAAAGGGTCTCGACAGCTCATTTGATTCGAGTACAGCGACTTGTTGTTATCAGGTGAATAATTGGAACAATCGGTCTGTAGAGTGAACCCAACTACTACTACAATAACAAGATGTCTGAAAAGTTTCCAGAATTAGAAGATGTGTTAGATTCCGGTGATGCTACCGGTGATTTCTTATCCAGAGAAAAAGAATTATTAGGTGATGAATTTAAAACTGAATTAGATGACCAAGTTGTTGATAAAGAAGCAGGATCCGATGATGAATTTGAAGATTTCAAGAGTCAATTTCCTGAAGTTGGATCAAGTGGCGCTGCTAATAATGAAACAGTTGAAGCTGAACCAGAATTTAAAACTACAGTTGAACCACCAGTTGTGCTTGAAGATAAATTTGGTGCATTAGATCTTAATGAAAGTGAACACATCAGATCATGGAAAGTTCAAAAAGAATCAGAACTCTTATCCAGAGACGAAATATCTGAAAAGAAGTTGAACGATTTGAAGCAAGAAGCTGAGAAATCAATCGATGACTTTTATGATAATTATAACATTAAGAAAGATACATTAATCGGAACCACAAGAGAGGAAGAAAAGAAGTTCTTAGAAAAAAGAGATTCATTTTTAGAAAATGGTACTGTTTGGGATAGAGCCATTGAGTTGTTGAAGTTGAATAAGAATTCCAATGCTGTCGATGAAGCCACCTTCAGAGATAAGAGTAGATTCAGAGACTTATTACTAGCTTTGAAGGGCAAGGAAAGCGTTCCAGGAGCAGCGGGATATTAGATAACTATGTATTGTGCTGTATAGGTATAAAAATAAATATAATATACGTATAGTTGTTTCAGAAAGATATATTATCCACCGAATAGTCGGTCCATAATAGTGCAGAGGCCAAAGGGCGGACGACGCCGCTGTCACTTAGCTGTACCGGGCCAGGCAAAGCTCCATCCAGTCCAGAGTACAAACTTCAAGGCCCCCCTCCCCACTGGTTATCACCTTAACGTCATCCAGTATATACAAATAACAACCAATCCCAGGACCAACCCAATCCCAACACACTAAATCAAGAATATCACTGATTAAACGCAAAACGTCCGTGCGCAAAAAGTGAAAAGCAAAGAGAAGAATCAAAACTCACTCGTCTCAATCTCAATCTCAGACACACCACCTTTCATTTAATTTTTACTTTTTACCCATTTGGCTGTCCCCGTTCTTTTCCCTTTTCCTCTCCCTTCCCTCCCAGTTGCAAACCTGCTCATCCTGGCCCATCTTCATCATACCTTGTATAGCATCTCACAGCTGCTAGCATTCATCCACCCGCCCAGCAATGAACAACAACTCGAACAACTTCCAACAGCCTCCACAGGGCCTACCCGCTAACATTATGGTGTCTACCGAGGAGAGAGACCAGTTCGTCAGGTTTATCATTGGTGCCATCCAAAGAGTCAAGGGTAATAACTTCGATATTGAAAGAACCAAACGTCTAGCTCAAGAGTTTGAAAAGCAGGCTCTTGCTAAGTCTTCAACCAAACAACAGTATATTGATCATTTCAGATCAAAGATCGCCGATATAAATCAGATGAAACAAAGACAGGATCAAATGGTTGCCGCTGTTGCTGCTCGTGCCAACGCTAATAATAACCAACCTTCTAATACTGGAAATCCACAACAAGTTCAATTAAATCAACAACAACAAAGAATCATGCCTCAACAATCTCAACAACAACAACCACAACCACCACAGCCTCAACCTCAATCCCAACCCCAAGGTCAGCCTCAACCCCAAATGAATCCACAACAACATCAACAACAGCAAGCTGCTAACATGCAAAGATCGAATAACTTTCATAATTTACCAATTCCTGATACTCTTTTGAATAGACTACCTCCACTTTTCCCCAAAGAATACAATACTTGGGCTACGATCTTACCTTATTTTAAAAATAAATCTTTGAGCGAACAAGATTTGTCAAGTATTAAAAATACTCTGGGCTTACATCAACAACTGATCAAAACTGCCCAAATGCAAGAAGTGAGAAAGAGCATGCAAAAACAACAACAACAGCAAGAACAATCGGCTGCTCAGGCCAAACAAAAACTTCAACAGCAGCATCAGGCACAACCCCAGCAACAAAATAACAATATGAACCAGTTGGGTATGCAACAGCAACCTAATCTTGGTACCCTGAATCCTGAACAGATTTTGATGATGCAAAGACAAGCCCAGTCCCAAACTGCTCTAAGACGTGAATCTCCTTCAATGTTGCATGCTCAACCTAACTTGAACCAACAACAACCACAACAACAGCAACCTAATATTGCTCAAAAACCTTTAGGTAGTGCTCCAAATGCATCTGGAAATAGACCTCAAATTCCAATTAGTCAAGAACAACTACAAATTTTCAAAAGTCAAGCTTTAGCCTCAATTAGAAAATTACAGGCTCAAGGTAGAATTAAAAGTCCAATGACTCCGGAAGAAGAAAATATTTGGGTTAGAAGATATTTAGTTCAAATGGGAAAACAACAACAACAACAAAGAAATGCTGCTTTAGCTGCTGCTGCTGCCCAAGCTAACAACAGACAATCTTCACAACCTCCCCAACAACAACAACGACCACCTAAGCAAGTTTCTCCTGCATTGACAACCCAACAATTGGCAGCTTTTCAGAGAGAACAACAGAAAAAGAGACAAATTCAACCTTCTCCAAGTTTAAATTCTGCTCAATTGAAAATTCTTCAACAACAACAAGCTGCTGCTCAAGCTGCTCATGCTGCTCAGGCTCAAAGAAATGTTCAAGTTTCCGGTGGACCTCCTATGTTCAACGGTCAAGTCCCTCCTATGTTCAATGGTCAAGTCCCCCCTGGTCCTGGCCCACAGCAACAGCAACAACCTCCACCTCCACAAAAGTCTCAACCAACCCCTCAACAACAACATGCTGTTCCGCAACAATTGCCAACTAATCAAAATCAAAGGCAGGCTCAAAATAGGCAATCGTTTCCTCAAAATCAACAGCCAGCGAATGTTTTGCAACCTCAACTTGGTGTTTCAGGTTTAAAGCTTTTTCAAGGTGTTCATGCAACTGAGAGTGATTGGAATAATTTAAAGAAGATTTATCAAGCTGTTGCTTCTGCTCCAATTGATTTAAGGGATTTTACTGATCAAATTTCAGATCAAGAAAAGGCTAAAATATTAAAGTTCGCTAAAGCTAATCAACAATTGGCAATGGCTTGTGAGGCTGTTATTATTCCTAATTTCTACATTATGACTAAAAATGTTGAAGCTACGAGAAGATTAATGTATTCTCACTTGATGTTTAAACAAGTTATTGAAAAATTGAAAAGTAACGGTAAATATTTTGCTAGTGCTGAATTATTAGAAAAGATTCAAGCTCAAATCACTAGATATTTGAGTTTTGTTAGAGAAAATGCCGGTAAATTAGCTAAAGCTTCTCAACTTCAAACGCAGCAACAACGTCCACAACAGGTTCCTCCTCAGGGTAGATTCTTACCCCAACAAGGTATCCCCAGATCAGGTGCTCCTCAGCAACCACAACAACCACCACAACAACGTTTTGCTCCACCTCAACATCCAATTAACCCTGCTTCCGTTTCGCAGCAATTCCGTCAACTGGCAGATCAAAGGCAAGGTACTCCAAATCAGCAGCCAATTCCAATTCAAGCTCAACAGCAACACCAACTACAACAACAACAAAAAATACTTCCTCAATTTGTTCCTCCAAATGTTTCAACTCCTACTTCAGTTCCTCTAACTCCTTCAGCTGGAAGCACTTCTCCTTCAAACACTAAGAAGACAACTAATAGAAGAAGAAAAACTATTACTCCGAGGGCTAAACCTACTCCACCTGCTGTTCAACATCATTTTCAAACTCCTGCTGCCCCTACTACTACAGCCCCCCCAAGTCTTTCCATGTCACCTGAAGCCCAAATGATGATGAAAGAAAATAACGAAGCTATAGCTAAAGAAGAGTCAAGATTGAGGATTGTAGATGAACAAAGAAATAAGAGAAGAGAGCTGGTACAAGAAGATCCAGCTAAATATTTCTTAGCTACATTGGCAGATACATTGAATTTACCAACTGAAGAAGCTAAGGTTTTTGAAATGGGATCTTCTTCATCATCTAAAAATAATTCTACATCATCTCAGAAGCAAAATATCTTACAACCACCTCCATCAAATACTCAGTCAACTAACAATAAAGTATTAACTCCATCAGCCATATTAACTACGCCATTACCATTTAACGTAAAAACACCACCATCATCGAGAATGAACGCCGGTACTCCATCAAACGCAATTTTGCACCAATCGCAAAACCCAGCTAACAACAAGTCCAACAGTATTGCGTCCAGGTTTGATAATTGGGCTGGTAAAGTTAAGCCACAAATCATATCCGACTGTTTTAAAAATGTGGGAGTTCCTATCTTACCTTCTGAATCCATAAATCTTGAAAAGATCACCCATGATTTCGGGTATGTCTTATCATCTAGTGGTGGTAATGGTGCACCTGGTATTAATGGTTATAGCGGTGTTGGTGTTGGTACAACTTCTCTTGGGGTTAATGGTGGTAGATTCTGGGGTGGTATTTATCCAACCCCCCCTGATGATTTGGCTGAGTTGAATGTTATGAGTAAGAAAAGAGCTAGAGAGGATGATGGAATTAATGCTAGTAATAAGAAGATTAAGTTAGAGAGTGAAAGTGTTATGTTAGGGGCTCCTGAAGTTAAAGCTGTTGATGAGTTAGATAAATTTTGGAATTTTGATAGTTGGTGATAGAATTTGTTGTATCTTGATTATATTATTTTGTTGCTTGGGTTTTCTAGTTCTCTTCTCGTTGTTATAGATTTAATTATAGTTGTTGTTTGCTGTATGAAGTTAATTTGTTGAAGATGTTTATTTTTTTTATTTTTTGTTATGTTGGTTCTTTGATTTTTGTCACCTCGGGGTGATGAAACTTTGGAAAGCTGTTTAAATTGTTTTTATTTAATCATTGGTTTTTGCTAAAGAATTATTCAAAAAAAAAACGAAAAAATAAATTGAAGAGAAAAGGTTTGAAAAAAAAGGATACTTCAATAAGTCCAAGTTGTTTTTTGTTCTATATGTTTCTTCTCGTTTTCAATTGTTTTCAGTGTGGTCTATGGATCTACTGTGTTAAATGCTATTTTCAATTCCGTTTTGTTTATTTTTATCTTTACTGTTATTTTTCGTTTTCTATGGGTTTTACAATTTTTTTGTTTTGTTTTGTTTTGTTATTGTCTTTCGTTGTTTCTTATTCTGTGAGCTGATTTTTCTTTTTCTTTTTCTTTTCCATGTGTTTATTGGTCTAGTTCTCTTGTCATTAATTTACTTTCGTTTGTTCACTCTTTTTAATACTATGTTTTGTTTAATTTTGTTTGAAAAAATTATTATCTTTTTCACTTATATCGTTCTAGCTCGTGTTTATCTACTATTATTATTATTTTGTGTTCTAAGTTTTTATTAAAGTTGAATTTACTTCTTCTAAGCTTTATATTCTTTTTGTGTTGTTATTGATATCCAATTATGAGATTTATTATTCTAGCCCTACTACTTATACTATGGAAAGAATACAAACGCCTTTTTTTTCACTTCGGTTAATTTCTTAATTGCTTCGATTTTTTTATACAAATGCTTTCTTAATTTTGTTTTTTGTTTTTTATTTTTTATGTGCTTTTTTGAGCTTTTTTAATTGATTATTGTTGTATAGCGTATATGTACAATTTTTTAGTTTTGAATTACTACTATTATTATTAGATTAGGTTGATTGTAAAAAAAAAAAAAATACGAGGTTTATCTATAAGGGGAATCAAAATCCTAATCAAAAGCGGCCAAGAAAAAAGAAAATCTTACCGAGCTGCCCGCCGCATGACGAAATTTTTAATCTGTTACGCGTCTGCAGGCAAATACAATCACTTGAATTACATTCCAGTTCATAGTAATTATTGTTTGGATTTAAACAAAACACTATCACATTTTTTTAACCTTCACCCAATTTTATTTTCTATTACTACTATTTAGTTTATTCCTGTTTTATTTTTTTTTTTTCAAAGGTTAAATAGGTAAATCATGGTTGGTACTCTTCGGAGAACTACAAGAAGTCAAGCTGCTAAAGTCCCTATTCAAGATTCTAGTGATTCTGATGGTGAAAAACTGGCCAATGTGTCTTCTGGTTTGTTAGGCGAGGCAGAAACTGCATTACAAGAAGAGGAGCAACAATATATAACGCTGACAAATGGAGATCGAGCTGGTGATGATGACAATAACGAAGGCGGTTTCATTAGAGATGATCCAGGATTGAAAAGAGGTAAATCAACAACAAGAAGAATACCCAAAAGATCAACCAGAAAGAGAGAAATTAGTTATGTAATATCTGATGAAGATATTACGCCAGAGAAAGATGAAGATGACAGTGATGATGATTTTGTGGATATTGATATTCTCGCTGATGAAAGTGAAGCAGATGAAGATAGTAATTTTGTTCCGCCTGCAGATGAAGATAATATTGTTGTTATTTCTGGCAGAAGACTAGGTAATTCTTCTGATGCCCCAATATCATTAGATGATCTTGAAGGAAATGGTGATACAATTGATTCAGACACACCACTGGCTTCAATTCCAGTCAAGCCTAAGAGAAGACGTTCTAAAAAACTTGATACAGATGGTGATAGACCAAAGAGAAGAAAGAGAACTGAAAGGCAACCAAAGACTAAACTTACACCATTTCAAAGACGTACAAATAGATTTCATTCTCATCATCCTGACCTCATTGATACATTTACAAAATTAGCTGAAATGCCAACTAGGAAGGTCGAAAGAGCCGAACATCCAGACGGTATGACTATAAGATTATTACCTTTCCAATTAGAAGGTTTAAATTGGATGACTAAACAAGAGAATGATTCACCATTTACAGGAGGTATATTAGCTGATGAAATGGGTATGGGTAAAACAATCCAAATGATTTCATTAATGATGAATGATCGGTCTAAATCTCCCACTTTAGTGGTTGCTCCAACTGTTGCTTTAATACAATGGAAAACTGAAATTGAAAATCATGCCGGTGGAGCTTTAAAAGTTGGTATTTTTCATGGTGCTAATAGAGCTAAATCTTCAAAAGAATTAGATGATTACGATGTTATTATGACAACTTATGCCGTGATTGAGAGCTGTTTTAGAAAAGAAAGATATGGGTTCAAACGAAAAGGTAGATTGGTTAGAGAGACTTCACTGCTACATCAAAAGAAGTTTTATAGAGTGGTTTTAGATGAAGCTCATAGTATTAAAGATAGGCAAAGCTCAACTGCTAAGGCTTGTAATGAATTAAATTGTGAGAAAAGATGGTGTATGTCTGGTACTCCACTACAGAACAGAATTGGTGAATTATATTCGCTAATTAGATTTTTAAAAGTTGAGCCATTCTGCAACTACTTCTGTACTAGTTGTGCCTGTTCATCTCGTGATTGGTACTTTCCAGATGGTAGAGTTTGTGGTCATTGTGGACATCCAATGATGTCTCATATGAACTATTTTAATCATTTTATGCTAAAAAATATTCAAAAATTTGGTCTTGATGATCAAGAAGGTGTTGAAAGTTTTGAAAGAATTCAACTAGTGCTAGGACAGATCATGCTAAGAAGAACTAAAGTGGAAAGAGCTGACGATTTAGGTTTGCCTCCTAAAATTGTTGAAATTAGAAGAGACTATTTCAATCCTGAAGAAAAAGATTTATATAATTCATTATACTCAAATTCTAAGAGACAATTTGGTGATTATGTTGCACAAGGTGTTGTCTTAAATAATTATGCTAATATTTTTACGTTAATCACAAGAATGAGACAATTGGCTGATCATCCGGATTTGGTTTTAAGGAGATTAAAAGGTAGTGAAAGCTATGAAATGCCTGAACATAGTGGTATCATTGTTTGTCAATTGTGTGATGATGAGGCCGAGGAGCCAATCGAATCTAAATGTCATCATAAATTCTGCAGAATTTGTATAACTGAATACGTTGAAAGTTTTCATGGTGATAATTCTAAATTGGAATGCCCAGTTTGTCACATTGGCTTAAGTATTGATTTAGAAGCTGCACCTTTAGAAATGGATAAAGAACAGATTAAGAAGAGTTCCATTGTTAATAGAATTAATATGTCTTCAGGTGATTGGCGTTCCTCTACTAAAATTGAAGCATTAATGGAAGAGTTATATAAATCTAGATCAGATAGACAAACCACCAAATCAATTGTTTTCTCCCAGTTTACATCTATGTTGGACTTAGTTGAATGGAGATTGAAAAGAGCCGGGTTTGAAACAGTCAAATTGCAAGGTTCAATGTCACCAATTCAAAGAGATGCTACAATTAAGCATTTTATGAATAATCCATCAGTTGAAGTTTTTTTAGTTTCATTGAAGGCTGGTGGTGTTGCTTTGAATTTGGTTGAGGCTAATCAAGTTTTCATTTTAGATAGTTGGTGGAATCCCGCTCTAGATACAGGTCAAGCTGCTGATAGAATTCATAGAATTGGTCAATTCAGACCTATTAGAATTGTTAAGTTGGTTATTGAGGATAGTATTGAGTCTAGAATTATCGAATTACAGGAAAAGAAAGCTAATATGGTTAGGGCCACCTTGGATAAAGATCAGGCTGCTGCTAATAGATTGACTGCCGCTGATATGCAATTTTTATTCAACAATTGAAAGGTTTACAGGATTTGTTTAGTTACTTTTGTTTTTGTTTTCGTTTTTGCTTTTGCTTTTGTTTTTGCTTTTCTTGTGCTTTTTTTAACAATATAATTATAAATATAGGGTTTTGATATTGAATATAACATATACGGTAGAAATAAAAACACGCAAAAGAAGTTTCCAAATAAGTAATCATCTGCTGAAACGCGATTGGGAACTAACTAAACACACCATTACTGCTATATAAACTGAACAAATATGACAATAAGATGGGTTAGTTGAATCCTATTTAGCAAACGGAATCACTTTAGAACATGATTGCTTAGCAACTTCTATTTGACTCTTTATAAACACTTCCATCTCTTTAGCAAAACATATGTCATCCTTAGTTAATCGATCACCCTCAAGAAATACATATTTATTTTCTTCGATGTATTCTTGAAGGACTTCACTACCACCCATCAACTGGGCTACCACGAACCAAGTTTTCAGATTATCTTTAAATGCTAAAATAGTTTTTGTTCTTAATTTTCTATCTCTTTCTTCTTTTGACATTAATTGAACTTTAGTATTACTGGAAGTAATAGTAGCATATTCAGTATTTCTATAGCTTTTTTCGCTCTTGGATTTGGCAAGATCCTCTTCCTGTAAACGAAATAAGTAAAAGGGAGAACTATTTTTATCGTTTGGGTTGGAAAATTCGACTCTTTCGTCTAAAAGTTCTGGGTGATTAAAATCAATAAACTGCTCCAGGAATTCATCAGTAACAAGAATGGTTTCGTCTGATTTATCACTCATTTTGACATATGTTCTTTTTGAGTTACTAAATGAGTAGGATAAAAAATCGGTGCCTGGATATAGATTAAATGGTAGTTAGTCCTTTAATTATGAATCTCTTTTGTTTCCCTTGACTGCTGCTCAAGTAGTTGTAAATAAAGTTTCACAGATGAGCGAAAATACCGAGCATTCTGAGTTACTCAGGCTACGTTGTACTATAATTTGAATGATATACCAAGAATATCTAATATAACAAAGAGATAAATATATTTCAAAGGTAAAATAAGTAAATTAAAAAAACGTCTAGGGCATAAGGCAATGACCAAAATACAAATAAAGGTACAGACGCACCTTAAGAAATGACAAAACTCGATAGACTCTCCAGCAAAGCAAGACAGGCACGCACAGAAATTAGGAAATATATTCTGAAGCTATCGCAATATCCCTGCTGAATCTGGAAAATTTAGTATTGATCAGCTTTAGGCATACATCAACAGCTTTAAGATCTTCAAGCCTCACAATTGTATCATTAAATGGAGAAAGAGGGGATGGATAACTTTTATAGAATAAACCAGTTACTGCAACAATTATTTCAGCATGTTGATAATAACTTAAAATTTCTTGTTTGGTAACAACTGCGGGGATGTTTATCATAATAGCTTTATCAAACCCTGATCTCTTCAAGGTAAATTCACCAGCATCATACTTCTTCATATTGGTATTAATAATCTTACGGCCTTTATCATGATAATTATCAACAACAGGAAAAGGTTCATGAACTTCAACAGAATTATAAAACTCTCCAAATATTATTTTATCAGCTAGACTTTCAGTTAAATCATTTGAATCGGTTCTAACAAATGGCGTATTGTTGTAGTTACGAAACTTATCTTCAACGATTGTTGGCTCAATACCCAATTCATTTCTAATAACAGCTTTCAATTCGGAGTGAGACATAGCATGTAAAGTACCAATGTTTAATAGTTCAACCAGATCAATAGTTGATTTCTTGGTGTGTTTCTTAGACATATTTTCAACAAGTTTTTCTTAATTGTGAAATGATAACGTGAGTAATATTATGAGATAGGTGGTTCTCAGAATCTCAGAATAGTGTGTTTCCAGGATTTTGAATTGAGCTAGGGCGCACGTAAAACAACTTTTTGCTCTTGTGCTGAACTGCTCTTGTTTACACTGCTGTCACTGGTGTGCATCAGAGATAAAAACTGCACATTCGGACGCTGAAGTCTGAAAGTTTCATTGATAACATAATTGGAATTCAGTAGTTTAGTTTTTGATTATCATTCGGAAGGGTAGGCCATAAACAGCTGATCGAATTCAAAGATACGTTGGTGGAAATGATTGAAAGCTTCAGGAGGCTGAGCCGTCTCGCCGCCAGTTGATATTTCTACGGCGGGTTGGAGCTACAAGCTTAGTTAGTTAAAGCTGTGCATCGATCTACCTGGAGTTTGGTTATAGTATACTTCAATCATTGAAGCACAAGCACAATCGTTTACAAGAACAATTGTGTACCAAGAAATTAAGAGGTACAGACAGTAGGTTTGCCTCTACTCGAAGCTCACTGGTTGGATTGACTCTTCCCGACTTCAATTAATTGAAAGAACGTTTGTATTAAATTAGCACTGGATCTATGAATTCCGTTTGAAATAAACTTTAGAGTGACTCTTCCACTATCTTTATTCCTTTTATATCAGCTAACTTTCCGGTGTTCCAATATATGGTCAATATGGCCAAAAAAAAATGAAAATTTTCAGATAATTACGTAAGCATATATCTGCGCGCTGTGACTCAACTCTGACTCTGATATAAGTTGGCGGCTTCTCCAGTTTTTCACTTTCCAACCAAACGCAACACACCTTTGCTCTAGTCCATAGGTTTCATTCAATCATCATGGTGTTTCCACTTTTACCTTACTTCAAGTCTTCAAAGAGCGTTTCTGCTCTTTCTTTTATAGGCCAAGCAATCTTAGCCTTTTCTAATTCTGATGAGTTATTACAATTAACCAAGTTCTCAAGATCAAAGATATACATCGATTATTCTGATTCTAAAATCACAGATGAACAAATAGATACCGTTTTATCTTTATTGAATAATGGTGCTGCTGCTATTTTTGCTACTAGTGCAATTGCTTCTGAAATCACTGCCAAAATCCCAAATGCTAGAATAGTATACAAGTTATCATCTGAATTATCAGAGCTTGAAAAATTATCCAAAACAGCTCCAATTTCAATTGATTCTATTACTGCCGTTCCTAAAGAAATTACATCTGATGGTAAGAGATCTGTTTTTTCCTTTGTTGAAAACCCAACTAAACAGTCAATCAGCTCATTAGTTTCATCTGGTTTAATTCCAATTGTCGATTCTGAACTTTTGACTACTTCTTATGGTGATGATACTCCATCTGGAAAGTTGGCAATCCTAGATTTCTTAACCCCAATTTTGAAAACTGATAGACCAGATGGTTTATATACTACATTGGTTGCTGATTTAAACAATCAAGCTTTAGGATTAGTTTACTCTTCTGAAAAATCCATCGCTGAGGCAGTTAAGACCGGTACTGGTGTTTATCAATCTAGAAAGCACGGGTTATGGTATAAAGGTGCTACATCTGGTGCTACTCAGAAATTATTTGGTATTAATATTGATTGTGATTCAGATTGTTTGAAATTCACAGTGGAACAATCAGGTGTTGGTTTCTGCCACCTCGATAGAGACTCCTGTTTTGGAGTCGCTTCCGGCTTGCCTGCATTAGAGAGAGTTTTGGTTGATAGATTGAATAATGCCCCTGAAGGGTCTTATACTAAGAGATTATTCGATGATGAAAAACTATTAAATGCTAAAATCAAAGAAGAAGCTGAAGAATTAACTGAAGCTGATAATAAAGACGAGATTGCTTGGGAAGCTGCCGATCTATTCTATTTTGCTTTAGCTAGATGTGCTAAATATGGTGTTACATTAGCTGATATCGAAAAGAATCTAGATACCAAGGCTTTGAAAGTTACTAGAAGAAAGGGTGACGCTAAACCTAAATTTATTGAACAAGAAGATAAGAAAGTTGCTGCTCCAGCTTCAAGCAAAGAAGAAACTCCAGCTGCTAGAGTTATTGGTCCAAATGACAGAATCATTATGGAAAGAGTTAATACTAAAACTGATACAAGAGACGTTGTTGCTAAATGTTTAGAAAGACCAATTCAAAAATCCGCTGATATTATGAATTTGGTTACTCCAATTGTTCAGAAAGTTAAGGAAGGAGGCGATAAAGCATTGATTGAATTAACTGCAAAGTTTGATAGAGTTCTATTAGAATCGCCAATTTTAACTGCTCCTTATCCACCTGAAATGATGAACATTACAGAAGACCTTAAAAAGGCTATTGATATTTCATTTGAAAACATCAGAATTTTCCACGAAGCACAAAACCAGACAGAAACTTTAGATGTTGAAACATGTCCAGGTGTCATTTGTTCAAGATTCGCAAGACCAATCGAAAAAGTTGGTTGTTATGTCCCAGGTGGCACTGCCGTTTTACCTTCAACTGCATTGATGTTGTCTGTTCCAGCTTTAGTTGCTGGCTGTAAAGATATTATTTTTGCATCTCCTCCAGGTAAAGATGGTAAGTTAACTCCTGAAGTTGTTTACGTTGCTCATAAAGTTGGTGCCAAATGTATTGTTTTAGCAGGTGGTGCTCAAGCTGTTGCTGCTATGGCCTACGGTACTGAAACCATTCCAAAGGTTGATAAAATTATGGGTCCAGGTAATCAATTTGTTACTGCCGCAAAGATGTTAGTTTCTAATGATTCTAATGCTATGTGTGCTATTGACATGCCTGCTGGTCCTTCGGAAGTTTTAGTTATCGCCGATAAGAATGCTGATCCGGATTTCGTTGCTTCGGATTTATTATCTCAAGCTGAACATGGCGTTGACTCACAGGTTATTTTGATTACTGTTGGCATGACATCAGAAGAAATTGATAAGATTGATGATGCAGTTCATGAACAAGCATTAAGATTACCAAGAGTTGAAATTGTGAGAAAATGTATTGCTCATTCTTATACTATTCAAGTTGATACTTATAAAGAAGCATTTGATATGTCCAATAGGTATGCCCCTGAACATTTAATTTTACAGATTGATGATGCTGAAAAGTATGTTGACCAAGTTGACCATGCTGGTTCTGTTTTCGTTGGTGCTTACTCACCTGAATCGTGTGGTGATTACTCATCTGGTACCAACCACACTTTACCAACTTATGGTTACGCAAGAATGTACTCTGGTGTTAACACTGCTACATTTCAAAAATTCATTACTTCACAAGTTGTTACGCCAAGGGGTTTAAAATCTATCGGTAAAGCAGTTATGGATTTGGCTGAAGTTGAAGGCTTGGACGCTCATAGAAATGCTGTTAAGATTAGAATGGAAAAGTTAGGTTACATCTGAGATTAGCATTGTTTAGCAATTTGATATTCCATGGCTGGTGTGTATTAGTTTCTATCTTGACTTTAGACTGAGTGTTCCATATTTTATTGTTGAGTTTTTTGGATTATGTTCACGTACTTTTTTTAGACTTTTTAGTTATAAACTTTTTTTTTCTGTATTTATTTTTAACACTAAGAACTAATATACATTGTATGACTTGCATTAGTAGCGATTTGACTTAATTAATTCCAAACGTGGTGAAGTGATTCACGAGTACTAAACTTGCTAATATATCTTTTGAAAGTGCATTGGAATGGAGATGAAATGTTGCTGGTTAATCAGATCTACGATTCTAGGAATAGCTCCCAATGCTCGACCCCTTAAAAATCTAAAAATAAAATAAACTGTTTGTTACATCCAACCCTCAAAGCCACACGTAAAAATCATTTGAATTGGTAAGGTTGGGAGTTTTTTGCATACAAAGAAAAGGTGTACATCTTGAGATATTTTTTGCAGGGTAACCACTGGGTGCATCAATGGGATCAATTAAGCGATGTCACATATGACAAGAGCTGAATTGTCTCAATCCGGCATCTTGAACCAATCGTGTAGCTTGAAAAGTGGCTCCCCACAGGCATGCCCCCTTGGGATCAATGAAACACTTTTTGAAAAGGGGAGGCTGGCTTCTGGCAAGTGCCCGATTTCGCTCGGGCACAGCTTCGGCAAGCCACGGGTTCAGCGTCTAAGCAGCAATTCAGGCACGATGGTTGCCGGACTGGGGCGCTGTCGAGTATGAGAAACAAGGTGTGTTAATGGGATATGATCCGGTTTGAAGAACACTGACTGCTGGCTAAAACATTTAAAGTCCGAAGTAGACCCTTGAACAGCTTGCTTTGGCTTTACGAGAACTCTCACGACACGATCAAACTCAAACTTTACGGAATGAAGAGGTACCATTGTATTCATTTGAGAGGCAGGTATTAGAAATGTAGTCATTGTCTTGTCCCTGCCAGTTGACAAGGGACAGAGCAATCCCTAAATCATGAGGCCAGGATTCAGGCGTCTCGTTGGCTGGTTTGTCAGAGCTCCCGAAAAGGCAGTTGCGGCTCGTCATCTGAGATCAGGTTTAGAGCTAGCAATGAGTTTGAGATTACTCAACTCCTTAGTTGGACCATTTATAAACCACCAGAACTCCCTTCTTGGTTTAACAATCCACTACAGTTTCAGAATGTTTATTCATCAGCTCTCAACTCTCTCTCAACCACTGCTACTTTCACTCCCCACTCACACTTTCTTCCTAAAAACATAACTACTTCAACTTAAATAATTTACAATGGCTAAAGCATTTGGATACATCGATGACTATGGTACAAAAACTTACCATGGTGTCAGCAGAACACTGAAAGGTCCCTTCAAATTCTTGTGGAGAATGTTTGCAACTTTGTCCGTCTGGGTCTTCATCATTCTCGCTTTCGTCTTATGTTTAGCTGCTAATTTAACTCAATTAACTCATCAAAGTTCTTTGGAATCTTCTTATGAAATCGAGTTGGACCTTACTGATATGGTTGTCTCTGAAATTATTCCTTCTTTAGGTAGTACCTACTCTGCATCTGATATTGGTTTAGGAAATACTTACGTCTTTGGTATGTATGGTTACTGTAGATCTGATAACGACGATGATACAATTGTTTACGATGATGGTAACTTCAGATCCAAGATTGATATGACTACTTGTATTGATAATGATGCTATGTACACTTTTGATTTGCCCCAGTTCTTTGTCGACGAACTAGCTAGTGAAGGTAACATTTATATTACCAAAGATGATGTCTCATTACCAAAAGGTATTTCCAACTATATTAAGACTGCTAAAAATGTTTCAAGAATGGTTTATGTTACTTCAATTATCTCCATTATCTTAACTTTCGTTGCTGCTTTAACTTTCTTATTAGTTGCTACTGCTTTAAGAAAATTGTTATGGCTTGTCTTTGTTACTGAGGCTTTCGGTTTCTTCTTCGCTTTATTAGCTGCGGCTTCTGCAACTGGTGCTTTCATCAATATTAAGAATGATTTTAACAATGTTTCTGATACTTACGGTATTGATGCTAAGGTTTCTAACACATTATTAGGTTTATTATGGGCTGGTTGTATTCTTTCACTCATTGCTATGATTTCATTGATGATTTACGTTAGACATAGTAAGAGAGTTAGTTTAGCTGCTTCTGCTCCAAGAAGTGTTCAAGTTCAACCTGGTGAAACTGTTGTTGTCACCAAGCAACACAAAGAAACCAAGGTCGAAACTGAATCTGATTCTGATTAAGCAAATTCAGTTTGAATTTTTTCTCTCTATTCTAATTAGTACTTTGACTTTTCCACAATTATTACTAGGAAAAAAAAACACATCCAACTTATTTTACAATTTAGCATCAATTTTCATCTAGCATCATGAAGTGAATGGTGATTAAATATCACCTCCTTTACAACCTCCCCATCCCATCTTACTTACCCTGTTTGAAACCATGGCTGAAAGTGAGTGTCTTAGTGCAAGCCTCCTTTATCGTTCGTCTTTAAGAGACTTCTTATTGGTTTTCATGTTTTTCTGCACTTAAAGCAATTCCTTCTTAATCTTTATCTTTCTACATCTTCAAATTTCCCACTCTTCAGTCGTTCGCTTATTTACTATTCTCAGTTCTATACTCTTTTGCATTTATTTGATTTACTATACTCTTTTTTTTGTTTAGTTTCTTGTATAATTCTTTCGATTTCGTTATGATTTTGTTTGCTTTAATAATATATATTTTCGTTACATAACAATTCCTCTCTTGTAAAACTGGTAAACTAAATAAATTTATTGAATCCACCGGTACAAGTTCTTCACACAACAAAAACTTTACCTGCTTTGATTATCAACAGTATAAAAAGAGAATAAGTTTATTAAGTTCTGATTAACGCAAGAACCTGATAGTTATACAAATAGGAAAATCTAAACCGGCCTAGGCCTATAAATCCCAGTAAACATACCAACAGCAGTCTCCTCAGAATATTCCACAAGTCCCATATCCAAACAACGTAAAGATTTTGGAACGTTATAACGAATCAAATCAAAGGGCCAACCACCTGTTGGTGTTTGACCTTCAACTGAAGGTACCTGAAATGCGAAATTATTCACCCCGTGACAAAACATATGTGTGGTTGCTGTGATGTTGTGCACATGAATCAGAGGTAATTTTGCCTTGTTTGAGAATCGCTCGAACACAGATTCGTTTATTATTTCTTCTGTTGGGTGAAGGCAGAATAAGAATTTGTTGTCACTGGAAAAAAAATTCAATTCAACGTATCCTGAATTAGGTTGCACTGTTAAGCCAAATGATGAATGATCACTGATTTGTAAGCTCAAAATTAAAGTATTGCATATCATTGATTTCCAAAAGATGTCATTCGGGGTTACGCCTGAGAATTTTCCACGCAGGAAGATAGCTGATAAATGGGAGCATCTACTAAGATTGAAGTGCTTGGTGACTTGATTTGGATTTCCAAGGTCTAATCTCTCTAACCTTGCAGGTAAATGAATTTGGTTAATGCTTGACTCATCAAGGGTTAAGTTTTCACCTAAGCATAAGTGTTGAATTGTTTCGGGAAATGATTGTAAAGTGAACAGATCTATACGTCTGATGTGACGTAGTATCAATGCTGTTAAGTTGTTCATTGTACTAAAATCTGTGCTTCTAATTACTCTCGAGAAACATTCAATTATACTAACTGAAGCATTCTCCAAACGTACCTGTTCTAATTTGTAAATCAGCAAGAAAAGTGCGGTTGCATTAAAATTCTTAAGCCGATATATCTGACGAACATTTCTTAGTTCTAGTTCATCAATTTTAGCTCTTTGGGAAAAAGGAAAAATATTTAGTGAATCGGGGCAGATCGTACTAAAGTTGATGCATACATTCGGTTTTTCAACAAATTGAATAACATCTAGGTCCACGAGTGGCATTATTGATCCATCAATTTCTATCCGAACTGACTGAATGCTATCTATGCATTCGCCTAATTTATTAAATTCGCAGAAATCAACGGGCAGGAAAATAATCAATGTTTTCAAATTGGTGAAGTTCTCGGACAACAACATGAACCTAGAAATATGAACTTTTGTAATTAAATGTAATTTTTCAACTTTGCTTAACCAACCTTTGTTTATTTCTAACCCTCGAAAATCATCAAAGCCATTCAACCAGATAGATTGGACATCCTCAATCAGGCATAATATAAATGGATATTCTTTGATAATCAAGCTCATGTCTACAGTTAACCTTCTAATATTAGCAAACGCTATAAATACCATGTACTTAGGAATATCCTTTATTCGAATGAATTGTGGGCTAGCTGTGTATGGACTAACAATTTTGAAATGTCGACCATTTGTGAAAAATATATCAAAGAAAAGATAAGGTGAAAGTGCTGTCATTATATCAAACAAAACTCGAGGGGATTGATATATCATTGAAGCCTGATAAGCTAGCTCAAGATGGGTTATGCTGTTAAGTAATATAAGCTGTTGAACCTCTATCGGCAACGGTACAATTATTGACCTTATGACCGACAGACTCACAAACATATTCGAAAGGGGTTGTTCACGGGAAACACAAGAAAAACAGAGTGATCGATAAATCAACCGTTGTCATATTTTATTGAATAATTTCAGAGTGGAATTAAAGCGAGGAAAGGTAAATTGTTATATACACCATATTTTGGAACATAAAATTTTATGATTGTAAACATGTGGAGGGATGCCAGCCTAGAAAAGAAATGTTTGAATACTATGTAAGGCTGAACAGTATTCTCTAAAATTAAGAAGCAGTTATTTTCATGCTGAGATCTAGTTTCTAAGTGATGGTGGTAAACTGTTCTGCTAGACCCATCCACAAACTCAACTGTCTGATTGAATTTGAAGACAAAAGCGTTGGAGTGGTTTCGATCGTGCGCAAGCCAAAACTGCTTCTCGCTGAAACTATCTCGGTGAAATAATTAAATCTCAAAGTCGGTCCACTGAGCAAATTGAATTTGAATGAAGTAGGCAGACTTGAGGCAGACTAGATTCCAATTCAGTGAATAAGTTACCACTGGTTAGTGCTAGAATCACGATCTTGAATAGTCAAACAAGCTGAATCAATTCAGTCAAGTGTCTCATTTTCCATCAGCCAATTAAATTAAAGAAATACTTGAACGCCCTCCATCATGTCCAGTTTATTATTATCAGCTCACATATTAGCTTACGGTTACACTTTTGGTTCAACCACTTTCCACTCTTACATTTCTTCAATTAGAGCTTTTAAAATTTTACCAGCAAGACAATTTGGTGCCTTACAAGGCCAATTGTTCCCAATTCATTTCTTAACTCAAGCATTGGGTCCAATTGCTGTTGGTTTAACAGCACCATATGCTATCCCAACCTTAGGGCTAGGTTTATTAGGTGTTTCTTCATTCAGTGGTTTCTTAGATTATTTCTGGCTTTTGCCGGCTTGCCAAAACATTAAGAAGAAGAGATTAGCTATTTCTGATAGCAAATATAATGGTGATGATGAAGCTGCTAAAGCAACCGACCCCGAATATCAAACTTTGTCTAAACAATTTGGTAAGTTCCATGGTCTATCATTATTGGTTAACTTAATTTCTGTTGCCACTATTTTTGGTTATGGTTTTGTTATGGGTAACAATTTAACTGTCTTAAAGTCTATTCCAAAATAAGGTAGTTTTCAAAATTAAGTACTATCTCTTTTTACTTTCCGTATATTAGTATATTGATCAGTCTATTATTTGATATTTGATATTCTTTCTTTTTTCCTTCCATGTATATAGTTTTTGCTGACTTTTGAAGCTACTTTTTAGGTATAATGAATGCTGGACTTTTTAAAGTCTTTCGTGTAAAATCGCACTCAAAAAGGGGGATAACTGCAATAACTTACCAGGTGGATAAGATTTTTTATTGCGTAACTGACTTGGATTATATTACAAAAACTTAAAAGAAGGGTCAGCGGAAAAGTTAGAAATCAGCAAAGTATTGTGTAACAACAGGATAAAAGTAAAATACAGAAATTAGACCAGACGTTTAAATAAATCATAGAAGGACCCCGCCAAACCTTTCAAAGGTAAGTCATAATCCGACGACTCTTCAAGTTTGTTGAGGACTGATGTACTTTCATAAATTGTATAATCTTGGTGAAGAAGATAGAGGTCAACAATGAACATAAATGCTCCATTGAAATAATGAAAAATGCACCAGCCAAAATTATTTCCTGTAATTTCTTCGGGAACAAAAGAACCAAACAAGATCAAAACAGTCATAAATGATATTGATAATAAAGCCACACCAATCAATCTGACAATAGTAGAACTGTGGCCTGTGCCCTCAAACCATCCCATTTTATAATAGTGCATAAAACGAACACATAAGTACCAAACAACCAAAACATTCAGCAAACAGCATAGAATAAAAGAAACTATTACGAATGATGTAAAAATAATTAAACAGTTGAAAACCAATAAATCAGTCGACTTAATTGGCCTTTGGGTTCTTAATTTAGTGTAGATGGAATCAATTGTTTGAACCCTAGCATTTTCTTCTAGTTTATCGGTGACTCGAACATTTAGAGCATCAAAACTGATTGGAACAATAAAGCCTTCTCCTTGTTCAACTTCCACTTCTATCTTAAAATCATATAGTGATCTTGGTTCCGTGACTACCCAAGAGATTATTTGTCTTTGTTCATCTTTGTCCGAAACGTCTTCAGCAGCACATATTAATAACAAGAACATGAGGTTTGATATTAAAAGAATTGGAGATCTCATAAGGGAAAATTTTTTGATGAACAGTATTATAGTGTTGTAAGGGAATTTTGGGTACCAGATAAAAGCCTTTCTCAAAAGAAGTGGGAGTAGGAGTAAGAGCACCGATTGACAAATCCAACAACCTTTATCTTGCCGAACCTACTGCCGTACACTCTACTGCAAAATTTCAACACAAGAAACTCTCAATTTGCAGAAGAGATTATAGATTGTAAAGTACTGGTAGTCTTTGATATAAGTATGAACTGATTTAAAGAAAATATGTGAGTTAAAGGACTGAAAGAAAAGCAAACAAAGAGTACCCCCAATGATCTCCTTTGCACTTCATATATTCGCCCTACAACCCAACCCAGCTCTCTTCCGGTTTATTTTCCAGAAATAGCAATCTTAAAACCTATAAACCCTTAAAACTTTGAATCAATATATACAAAGATTCTATTAAATAAATAAGTAAGTCTAACTATATACAAAAGCTCAGTGAGATTGGGCTCTACATTAGCTGCCTACACATTTGGAGGAAATATCAAAGCACCAACCAAATCTGGAGATCTTTCAGTGGCTAATAAATCATAATTCAAAACAGAATTTTTCGTGCTTCCAACTTCCATTTTGATACCTAGTCTTTTAAAAGCATCTTTGGTTTCTGGACTTAGCATCCTAGGCTTACCACCTAAACCAATAACCATCAGTTCAGGTTTTGGATGCACAATTTCTAACAATTTTAGGATTTTATCGTCGAAATGAACCATTATTCTATCTCTAACAGTACAATCCTTCAAATTTATTTCAAATGTTTGATTTGATAAAAGTAATGCACCAACTGGTTCGTTTTTCTCATTTGGAGACTTGATAACTTTTAAATTTGTGAAAATTATAGAATCCTTGGATATCATTTCAATATTGTTCTCTGGTTTTGTCATTGTTGCAAATAAATCAAAATTTGATAAATTATCACCCATATTAGCTGCTTGAAACTTGTTTGAATAGTGTCTTGGTTGAGAAGTTGACGAGGAGAAAGACCTCTTCAAAATGGAACCGAGGAACCTTCTGGGTATTGCTTGGAATATTAAGCGTCTAGGTATCATATTCAGCCTGCTTTAATGTTAATATTTTGGATAGCTCGAATATCTTGGTTGTAGATCAAAATTATAATTAGTTGATGAGAGATGACATACAACTCCCCACTCTGTTGCAGATTCAAGCCGACCAATCATTAATAAATCGACGCGTCGATGCTTACCCGGCTCGCAAGGTCAATTTTTCCACATCAAAAAATCAGTTCGACAAGACAAATCTAATCATTATACTCCACAACGCATATCAACAAGTGGAACAGAGTCAAGCAATCAAGTTTCTATCTCACCATCATCACACTACGCTACACTTCACATCTCATAAAATGGTTGGAATAAATTTTATACAGCAAGTTTCAAAACCAAGAAACGGGTTAGGTGCATTCATAAAACCATGTAAGAAAATAACAATAAATTATTGTAATTTTGGTGGTTCATCCAAAGGTATGAGAGAATTTTTAAAGTTAAGATTATCCAAATTTGCAACACAGTATCCAGAAATTGAATTTCAAGTTTTCCATAAGCCTGGATTTCATCCGGTTGTCAAGGGTGATTACCCAAACAATAACGTTAAACAAATCTGCGTTAGAAAATGGAATATTGATGTTATTGAAAATAAATTGAAGTTGTTGATTAATTCATCCGGTAAACAATTAGTTAAACCTAAACAAAATGTTAAATCTTTGAATTCTTCTGTTAGAGGTATCTGGTCTCCATTCCATGTTGATCCTAAACATAGATATAAGATTTAAAGTAGCTGATGATTTCTTCATCTTTTTCAAGTCATGCATTCCATTTCATTTCATACAGTTATTTTTATAGCTTTTGTTCACAACGCTTTACTGTATATAGTTAATAAAAAAAAGTATAAATTAATGTATTTTTATCCGAAAATAAAAGTAAAAGTACCTATTCTCCAGTGTACAAAAATGAGTGTATGGGAGTGTAAATTATAATGACGTTAAATATAGCAATGAAAAGAGTGTACAAAAGAAAAAAAATAATGTTCTAAAAAAACATATATGCAATACAAATTAAGAACTAAACTAAATTCGTAATTTAACCTAATCTTAAAAAACCTAAAAAAAATATGATAAGTAAAAACAGGTATTATGGTAAAAAAGCATGCTTGAAAAGAAAATTATTTCAAACAATGATAAAGCGTATAATTTTGGTAATAAAATGGTATAGTAAAATAGTTTATTTGTAACAATAGTAGTAGTGGTAGTAGTATAATCATAATTTAAAACATATCGCCTTCATAAGGGCATTCGGTACTTTGGTGGCCGTAACGTTCACACAATCCGCAAAAGTTAGAGCGGCCAGCAGTGGGATCAGTTTTCTTTGGAGGTTCATAAATTTTCAATTCTCCTCTTTTATTTACCAATGCTGGTAATTTAGGTAAAGAACTTTCTTTATCAGAGCGTGCTCTTGGAGAGCCGGAGCTTCCACTTGAGTTAGAACCACTTCTTTTTTTATGAGCAGATTTGGTTTCTAATGCTGTTAATTTAGAAGTTAAGTCAATAACTTGTCCACTTAATTTAGTTATTTGGCCTTCTAATCTTGTAGTATTTGTTTGTTTATCTAAAACTTGAGACGTTAAAATTCTAATTCTCTTATCTTTATCTTCGACCTGGTCAGTTTTTTGCGTCAATTTGAAATCACAGTCTCTAAATTGGCATTCGACTTCTTTAACTTTCTCTCTCAATTCTTGGACTAAAACATTTTGATCTTTCTCGTTATCCTGCTCTAATTTCTCAAAATGTTCAATCTTACTGTTCAATTTTTCAATTTCGATGTCCTTAGTGTAACAGGCCATTTCATATTTTCTCATATCAGTAATTTCTTTGTTTTTTTCAACTTTGAAATCGTTGAATTCTTTATTCTTCGATTCAAGTTGAGTTTTCAACTCAGAAACTTGTGATTCCAATTGAGCAACTTTTTCGGCATCTCTGTGTTCAATAATTGGAGGTCTGTCTTCTAACTGTTGAACCTTATGTTCTAGTTCAGTTAATTTCGCAATATACAACTTTTCATCGTCATCTCTTTGTTTCTCTATAGATTGATTAGAGCGAGATAATTCTTCTATATGCTGATTTTTTAACTTTAACTGAATTTCCATCTCTTTCATCTTAATATACATTTCATCTTTTGGAGGGGCCGTTGAACTAATAACGGACATTCTTTTATCAAAACCAGTGTTGACCATTTCTTCTAATTCAGCCATCTTAACAATATAGGATTTCTCAATTTCAACTTTTTGTTGTTGTAATGAAACGCCATTCGTCAACAGTTCTTTAATCTTAACATCTTTCTTATTCAATTGATCCTCTAGTTTCGATATCTTCATTTCAAATTCTAACGTAGCTAAGCCATTAGTAACAGCAGATTTTGGTTGCGAACGTAATTCTTTAACTTTATCTTCTAAGTCAGACATCTTTTCTAAATAAGATTTTTCAAGTTGGACTGACTGTCTTTGTAGAAAAACAGTATTGTCTAAAGATTCTCTAACTTGTTTATCTTTCATGTGTAATTCTTTCTCTAATTGTTTAACCTTGGATTTCAATTCAACAACTTTATCATCCGTATCATCATCATCTCCACCAACTGAACCTTTCTTTTTCTCTAAAGCTCTTACCTTTAATTCTAATTGATTCAACTTACTTAAATACAATTTTTCATTTTCATCACTTTGTTTCTCTAAAAATCCAATATTATCTAATAGTTCTTTAACTTGAAGATCAGTATTACGTTTATACTTTTGAAACCTTTGCTCATAATTTGTAATTTCTTGTTCCTTATCACTTAAGATAACATTTAATTCAGTTGCAGTGTTTTTTAATTCATCCAAAATTCCTGATCTATCCTTCAACTGTGATTCATAAGCATTTAAAGTATTCAATAATTCTTTTTCTCTTATCCTTAATTTTTCTATTTCATCTATATTACCACCATGCCCTAAAGAAGACAGCGACTGGATACTACTTATGCTATTCACGCTATTATGAGCATTCAAATAACCAGGGATGATGTTAGGAACGCCACTGGCATAAGCATTAACACTGTAACCAGATCCGGAGAAAGTATAGTCATCAGATTGTGAATGCAAGCTATCAATTCTTTGCTTTTTAATGGTGCTACACAAAGGGGAATTGCTATGGGATGGAGTGGAATGAGGAGATTTTAAAGGGGTCGTGATCAAACTATCAGTAGGAGAACCTGCTCTATTTGGGCCTAGTACAGTTGCAGTATTGGATCGAGACATGATAGTAGTATCTGTATTTGTAGTCGAAGTTGATGAAGGATTTGAATATATCACCGAGCCGACTCTACTGATACTATTGTTTGCTGAGAATGTAGAATAGTGTGAGATGCTACTTGGGGAATGTGAAGTCTGAGGTTGTGGATGCTGTAGAGGTGTACCATTGGTATTTCTGAGAGACATACTTGAGCTTGAATGACGAACCTTATGCGAACTATGAACGTTATGGTGTACTAGTTGAGGACTTGACTGGGCATATTGTGAAGAAATTGAATAAATTGAGTTTGGTGAATATTGAGATGATTTGCAATTATTTGGGGGTGAAGTCTTTTGAGATGAAGATTTAATAACGACTTGGGACTTGTTAGTTTTGATCAATTTGTTGTAAGGTAAGAACAACCCAGTTTTAGGTTTGCTTGTATAGAAGTAGTATCTACCATTAAATTCACCTGAATTCTTACCTAGAGCAGTTGATTCGCCTAATAATTCAACACCAGCAAATACACCATTTTTGTTCTCAACTTGGCCTATAAATTTCAAAACCGCTTCACCACCTCCGGGTAGAGAAACGACAGAGTTCATTTTTAGTAGTGGCAATGACTGTTTAGAAGGGTGACTTGTGAGTGTTGTTGATCGAGACAGAGATGATCTCTCTTCTTGCTGGGGTTGGGGAGAAGTGGACTGAGAGGGGGACTCGTCCATGCTAAAAGAAAAGGAAGTAAAGGAGTTTTGGCAGGGGCAATGACCAAAAGTGGGAAAAAGGTTGGTAATATAGAAAGTTGATCTTTTTAGTTTGTTGAAGTGTTTTGATTTCGTTGTAAGTGCGGCGCTTTACGTAAGCGCTATTGTTGTCGACGGGATTTGGACTGATATTACACGGTTTTATGGATTGGGGAAGAGTTTGAAGGGATTAACATGGTCGTACCCCCAGATTGATTGGCTACAAGCTAAAAGTCACATATCTTTAACTGAGAAAGAAGAACATATTCATTTTGCTTGGGCACATCTACTTAGTCACTTCATCCCCCTTCGGGGACTCTGATTCGTCTAGATCACATACATTAATATTTTTCAGTTAGTACGTCAATACGTGTACGTGTATACTCGTTCATTTATTATTCCTTGCTGTTTATGTAATTAAAGTTCACATATGGGTAACTTCGGAGTCATGAAAACCTAGTTGGGTAACCGTTATTTTAGCGTGTGCCTGTCGACACCAAAAGAAGGATCGTCTGATTAGACCAGGCGTGTACCATCTGCCTCCTTCAATGTAACGGCATACTCAAACCAGCCAAGTTATCCTACGGACGTATCCAGGCAATGAAGTCGACAAATGTCTTTTCAAGCTCATCATGTCTTCATTGCCCTTACGGATCATGGGCTGAACTCAATTTTGCTATTATGAATATACACGCTAGTGGCTCTAAACCCCAAATAGGGGATACTAATGATTTGGAACTACGTAACCCCGACCTTCGAGTGCTTGTTGTATCTTACTAGACGATTTAATTGATAAAATTTTGTAAGATGATGTGATAACTTGGATTGTTCAAGATACCCGAATGGTATAGCCAAGCTGGTTCTTACATGCCATTGTATAACGACAACAATTAGGATATTCATCAAACTTTTTAAATTAGTTTGATAAATTGTCTCACTGAGCTCCCACGGAATATGCACCTTCCATGAACTTTCACAAAATTATTTTTATTGTTCAAGAACAAGAAAGAACAAAAACGTTGCAGGTCCATACCATATATATAAATCCAAATTTATCCATCAATTACAGTATCCAGCCTATCATATATGGGATTAATTAACGCAAATATTCCATATACAAGCCTCCCACTCCTAGCCTTAAGTTTTTCTGGTCTAGTCGGATCAAATCACCGAGATGCATGGGAGCAAAACAAAGAGCTAGGTAACATGTCCTGTAAACTCTGTATTGAGTGTGTACTTTATTGTATATACGACATACTGGAATGTGTTGATTATATTATAGGCGTATACCAATTTTCAATCTTTTGAGGTATGCAGCTGAGAATTACCACTCTCATTTCAATAAATCTCCAGTATAAATTTTGATTTCGATCTTAATTAGTCAAAAATCTGGGACAAAACGTTTGCATTGTTGTGTAATTATAAGGACAAGGCACACCATATCTGTGATTTTGTGGTGGATATTTATAGTCGCAGACAGGCTTAGATTGGCTAAAAAAGTTGCCGATTATAAAGAAGCCATATTTCTTTGCATGAGATTCTGATCGAGATTTATATGTAAACACAGCCAATTTAATTACCCACTAACTTTTGTTAAAGAAAAAAGTTCACCCCTTTATAGCCACTACTATTACCCCTTAAGAGTTTTACCAGAATCATTATCCAGCAGCCTATTTAATGTAATCTATCGAATTTAAGCAATTTGCAAGCTCCTAAATCTAATATGGCTCAAAGGTTCACCGCAGCCAAGTCTCTCGACAATGAGCTCAGTACTATGAACAAAAAGTCCCCTTACCCTACTAGCCTGACCTCCACTTCCATTCTTATTCTCCTAGATTAGTCATTTATCCAGTAAATCTTTCTCCTTCCTTAAAAATTCTCTGCGTACGGGCAACTGAAAATTTCATTTTGTTTTTTTTTTTTTTTTTTTTATATTTAGCTGGTGCAGTCAATGAGAGAAGATACCAAATTGTATAGGGCGGATTAATGGGGCCTGGTCCAGCGACAATAGGTAGAAGTTAATTTGTGAATAACGAATGAGCTCCACTATTCTATGGATATATAATGAAGTGGATTAGCAGCTAGTCAAAGAGGATCGTCAAATAAAGCTGTCATGTTGGATTTGAAACATCTCTCAATTTTAACGAGGAACGAATTACAATATATGAGATAAATAATTCCAGGCAATCCTCATCCTTATCCTGGCCGGTGATCAAGAAGAAGTAATCCTGAGGTGATCAGGTACATTCATATCGGTACGTCGATCAATTGTTAATCGAGCTTAAAATTAATTAAATTAATTAAATTAATTAAAACATATGCAACTACCTGCCTGGCGTAAGGTCAGGTACGGCTACAATAGCTGAGTCTGTCAAAAGTTAAATTCATTTATGTTTAGAGCCAAATCGCATACATACTTATTACATCAAGTTCATGCTTTAAAATAACAATTGAAACCTGTATTAGGAAAAAATAGCGATAAGACTGTAAGATAAACGAACTTAATTCATCTATTAAACTATCCCAGTCCATATTCTTATTAGGTTCTGTAAAAGATTATTGTAAGAGGAAGAATCAATTGTTAGATAATCCTAATTGATCACTTCTAATTGCATGATAGACTTCCTAGTAATTAGGAGATGAATTAATAAATAGAATGGACATACGACTTCTTTTTGTTGATTCGGAACAGAAAGCTTCATTAATAGTTGCTGAATGGAATGTACTACACGATCTGCTTTTCAATCTAGGTTGACAATAACATCAGCCAGTTACAGCACTCAGGAGTGGAATATTTCTAATAATGGCCGAGGTTCCAGCCGACGGAATAATAATTTTTAATGATAAGACTATACCTCTCACCTATACCAATCATGTTAATCGAATGATAAGTGATAGTAAAGTTAAAGAACCAACAGAGTAAATAAACAATACTATGAAACATAGTCCAGACTGAAATAGAAAAAGAGGTGAGAATAATAATTCAAAGACAAGCCTCTGAATATCATATCTCACAATAAATAAATAAGATAAGAACAAAAACAGACACAAGGAATAGAGGTAATGATAATAAGTTAGTGAATAAAAATCGTAAAATTCAGGAAGTAAAAAGTTATAATGATGAATAAATAAGTAAAGTATCAACTCCTGACCCCAAGCCCCAAAGAGATAAAAACATTGATCTCACTAAGCCAATTTAATACACTCTCTTAGCTGGAGGAACAGGCTTACATTCATCTTCGTCCAATGTAGTGGCAATAACACCTCTGTAAGTTAACTTAACAGGATCATTATTCTTGCTTTGCCACGATAAAGTATGTTTTCTCCAGTTAACATCATCTCTATCTGGATAATCGTCTCTAGCATGAGCACCTCTGGATTCTTTTCTTGCAGCAGCACCGGTAGCAGTTTGTCTAGCACAGGTTAACAAGTTTTGTAATTCTAACGTTTCCACCAAATCAGAATTCCAAATCATCGATCTGTCCGTTGTCTTAATTCTTGGGAACTTAGCATCAATCTTTTCAATCAGTGCAACACCTTTGTCTAATGTATCTTGTTCTCTGAACACAGCAACATGCTTTTGCATAGACTGTTGCATCTCTAATCTGAGATCAGAAGTTGATACATCACCTTCAGCTTTTCGTAGGTTATCCAAATTGGCAATAGAATCAAAACCAATATCGGCAGGTAATTCTTTAGTGAATGGAGTATTTGGTTTCATTTGATCTCTGATAGTATGAGAGACAGCTCTACCGAAAACAACTAAATCTAACAAGGAATTAGCACCTAATCTATTAGCTCCATGAACTGAAGCACAAGCAGCTTCACCACAAGCAAATAAACCGGGAACCACCTCATCCTCACCCTTTTCATTTTGGGTTAACACTTCACCTGTATACTTTGTTGGAATACCACCCATATTATAATGAACAGTTGGTAAGATTGGAATTGGTTCCTTCGTAACATCAACACCTGCGAAAATTTGAGCAGTTTCAGAAATACCAGGTAATCTTTCATGCAAAACAGCAGGAGGTAAATGGGATAATTGTAAGAACATATGATCTTTCTTTGGTCCAACACCTCTACCAGCATTCATTTCCATTGTAATGGCTCTCGAAACAACATCTCTAGATGCTAGATCTTTAGCTGTTGGAGCATATCTTTCCATAAATCTTTCACCTTCAGAGTTAACCAAAAAGCCACCTTCACCTCTGGCACCTTCAGTGATCAAACAACCTGAACCATAAATACCAGATGGATGGAATTGGACAAATTCTAAATCTTCTAAAGGTAAACCAGCTCTAGAAACCATAGCATAACCATCACCAGTACAAGTATGGGCAGAAGTACATGAGAAATAAGCTCTACCGTAACCACCAGTAGCGATAACGGTCTTATGAGCTCTGAATCTATGAATAGTACCATCTTCTTGGTTATATGCAATACAACCAACAATTTCACCATCGTATTTTAACAAATCCATAGCAAAGAATTCAATAAAATAATGAGTATCGAATCTTAAAGATTGTCCATATAAAGTATGTAACAAAGCGTGACCAGTTCTATCAGCAACGGCACAAGTTCTATAGGCTTGACCACCATGACCATAGTCAATAGCTTGACCACCAAATGCTCTTTGATAAATCTTACCATCCTTAGTTCTTGAAAAAGGTAACCCATAGTGCTCTAACTCGATAATGGATTCAGGAGCTTCTTTGGTCATATAATGAATAGCATCTTGATCACCTAACCAATCTGAACCTTTAACAGTGTCATACATATGCCATTTCCAGTTATCTGCATGCATGTTACCCAAAGCAGCATTAATACCACCTTGAGCAGCAACAGTATGGGATCTGGTTGGGAATAATTTGGAAATACAAGCAGTTTTATAACCAGCTTCAGCCAAACCAAAAGCCGCTCTTAACCCAGCACCTCCAGCACCGATCACAAGACAATCGTATTCATGATCAATAATATGATAGTCTGAGGCCATGGATGAGGCAGCGGTTTTACCGTTTAAATTATTGAATTGGGAAATAACCTGCTTGTTTATAAGTGAAGAAGAAAAGAATCTTTTCGATGCAAGGGCAGTAACAGTAACCCTTGTTCTGAATGGCTTGTTAACAACAGAAAGCATTATTATCTGTGTGTGTGTTGTAGTTTCACAATTATATTATCCTTACGTTTTGGAAACGTGAGATCAAAGTGTCCAAAGAAAAAGAAGTGGTGTTAACAGGTTCAAAAAGTGGTGTTAACAGGTTCAAAATCCAACCCCAACCCCAAATCACCACCACCAGTTGTCTGTGTTAGTACCTGGAAAATGGCTCTCGCTAAACGCGGGTGCTGGCCGTGCGGCTGAAATACACAGCCGGGCTCTCTTCTTACTAAGCTAACCACAGGACTGCTCATTGGCCATTGGTGACGACGGACTCCTCTCCGAGCCTGTATTCGGTTCTGCGATGTATTCTGTGTACCCGGTTTGCAAAGGTAAAAATAACATGATAAGACACTAGGTTTGGTAGTGTTCTCCACACTGTGGGACTCTGACCTATGACATGAGTCCTCTCGTCCGGGACAATGTTAGGCAATTTTGAATTTTGAAGACCGCTCAATTAGTAATAATTTTTGTTAACTAGGGGTGGGTGTTCTCATCAGGAAATCAGACCGTTTTATGCGATAGCCCTAGTTACTACAAGCCAACATTAAAATAGTTTATCTCCCAATCTGTTGGTCCAGATCCAGTTATGTGTTTGAAGATCTTTAGTGGGTATTCATGGTACACTGATGATAGGTGGTCTTGTTTGTTAACTTCACGGCCTACTCTCAGCCAGCTTTTAATCCCTGAAATTTAGAGTCAGATTGGAGGAAGAAAATTTCTCAATTGAGTTTGGCCTTTGAAAGAGCTTTTCTTTTTTCTTTAAGTTATTAATAAGGGA
>JAKTPC010000044.1:0-143238 GCA_030557395.1 Ambrosiozyma platypodis
GACCAATAGTTAGAAGAGTTGATGATACATTATGCTTTGTTCATCATACTCAAGACTTTGACGTTTTACATCAAGCTCATTAATACACCGAAAACCAAAAATATAACTAGTAATTAAAAATAACAAAGTAATAATAACAATAATAATAACAAGTTATTCAATCTAACAAAGCATACCCAATTTTAGAAACAATAACTCTGTATGAGATATCAGCTGAATCGACTCAACTGGACAGGTTGGGTTTACACCGTACACAGTACCTAATTAGGCAAACTAGCTGCAGTCTGCCCCGACTCCGACTCCCACAACCCAACTCTTAAACCACTTACATTACAAGCATAGGACAACTCCTAACAAGTCCATACACCTTCAGCCTGGTCCTCTGCAGCCACCACATAAGAAAAAAAGGGTTCGACCGGATCTGTTTTCAATTGCCGTGAAAAGTCTTGGCAAATTCAGACCCTTTGTCAAGAGAAATTCTTGAACAGGGAACACAGGGAAAAAGGAATAGGCCGGTCGGGTCTTATGTGGTTCACGTTAATTAGTTTCACCTGACAAGTGTGGATTGTGTGCATGTGTGCGTGCGATTACGATTTACGATTGGGGTTCACCCGGACTAATTGGTTCGGTCTTAGTTGTTTGCGTTCTGATTGGTGGATCAGGTGTACAAGTATGACGTATTGAGCTGATAATGAATTCCGTTCACCGAAAATAATTTGATCATCCATAACTGGTTAAATGAATATATGTATTACAATATACCAGATAGGTATCTTTAGAAAGTCCAAAAGTTGGCAGTCTGAGCGAATTTTAAAAAAAATTACTCAGGATACCCTTTAATTCGGATTCAACACAACTGCGGTGTTTCTGGAGCCTCTGCAGCGCCGCTCCTCTGGGCGCCCATCATTATCATTCTGCTGGACTGGGACTTGCTGTACATGTGTATAACATGTGTATATATTATACACACTCCTTAAAATTGAGCTCTGACCATCCAATCCTAATGACAGGGAAAAAGAGAGTCTTGGCCTACCTTGGCCAACCTTGGCCGGCGGCCAAGAGAGAGGGACCCGCCGCAAGGGACAAGGTGTGCCTCTCTCTTTACTTCAAGACCCGCGCGATCCACAGAGGGCCCTGTGTCATAATTTAGATCTACGTACGGGGCGAAGTGTTTATACTAGATTGGTTATAAAAAGTTAGAGAAAGAGAAGAGATGATAAGCTAGATTGTGTTAGAAGTGAGTATTATAGTCAAGAAATCTAGCAAAGCCCGGACAGGTCTTGACCTCCTAATTCTCCTCTTAGGAGATAAGACCGCATGCACAGCCATTTTCTTAAAAATCTCCCTCCCCCCCGGCCACGAGCACGAGGTCCAACCGGCGTGGTAGAGCCCCTTGTCTAGTGGGTGGCCTAAGACAGGGTCGTGGGCCGGCTTGGCGCAGGCTGCAGCGCCTAGCTGAAGTTGAACCCTTTTTATCTTTTTTTCGGTATATAAGAGAACAGTTGTCCCATTTTTCCCACTTTTGTTTGGGTACTAGCGCTTCTGCATACTTTTTTTTTTTTTGAATCTTTTTCTATTTCTGTTCCTTTTACTTGTCATTTACGTTTGTAAAGTGTGTCTTTACCAACCATAAACTTTGTCCCAAACATCCTGATAATTCCATGTCTACCCAGGTGCTTCCTATCAGATCCATAATGGCAGACCCCTTACCTTCAATATCCACGACTAATACTAGTAATACTACTACAGCCACAACAACCAGTAGTGGTGCTGGTTCCGGGATGTCTCTTAACAATATAAGCAACAACTCTAATAGACTTCCTAGCTTGGACTCAATCTTGGTGAAGATCCAATCAGAACAGAGACAGCCTTTGCCTACTCCTTCAACTAACATACTTCCAAATCCTAGAGAATCCGCTAACCCCATTTTACCTTCTCTTAGCTATTCTAGTGATCCATTTCTGAACAAATTGCCTACGGGTCCGCCAGTTTATGCTGGGTTTCCGAGTTTGACTAGAAATTCGTTACCTACCCTACCCGCAGTTTCTGTCCCCGCTTCGAGATCACCTTCTTATCATGCTTTGAGTGGGCTGCCTCCCTTTTTACGACATAGTTCTCATTACACAACTACATCTGCTGGTGGTGGAGTGACATCTACAAATGACTCCAGCTCGACGGGCTCCACAATTGTTGTTCCACGTAAATATAGATGTAAAGTGTGCAGCAAAACGTTTACAACCTCTGGACATTTGGCTAGGCATAATCGTATTCATACTGGTGTTAAGAATCATGTTTGCCCTCATGAAGGTTGTGGTGCTAGGTTTTCAAGACAAGACAATTGTATGCAGCATTACAAGACTCATGTGAACAAAAAGGGTAGAAAAAGAAGTAAAATCACTCCTGCTTCTGAGCTTCTGAGAGAAAGCGATAACGAGACCACTCCTCTTCCATCATCTTCATCGTCGACTACATCCTAATTCTCTTGTTTAAACAATCAAAACATCCATTGGCATTATTCACTTATTATTATTATTATTATTATTATTATTATACTTTACTTCCATACTTTTTTATAGATATTTCTAATCATCAACTTCTTCATTCCAAATTTTTTGTGCTTTTTTATACCTTTCTTCATTATATCATTTGTTTGGGTTTATTTTTCTTTTTATTGTATTTGTGTTATATGCTTTATAGGGTCTCTCAATTTTCTCTCTTTTTTTGTGTGTGTGCTTTTTTTTTTTTTTTCACAACAACAACATTATGTTATTTGCGTTTTCTTTCTACCTTTGTTCTGTTTTGCGTTTTTGCGTTTTTGCGTTTTTGCGTTTTTTCGTTCTTACGTACTATATCTGTCTTTTTAATTGATTTTTGTTCTCTATACTATTAAATTAGTGCTTGTAGTGTGATAGTTAACTCAAGGGAACAAAGGAAGAGTCTTTACCGAAATTTGCGAATATCAATATCTAGTAACGAGTGGTTCCTACTTGAAAAAATCAGACGATACGGCCGTGCGTGGATGAAAATTGAACGAACGAGAGATAGATAACTTATAAGCACAACTACAACTGGCTATCCATTTCACTTCAGTCTTTCGTTCATCGTTCCCTTATCATATCACGTCACATATCATCACAATCAATCACTCCTTGATCATGAGCTCAAAAGAGAAACAATCCGTTCTAAACCCATCTGAACCAATCCGAGTCCAAATGGAAAAACTAATTAGACAAAAACAACTGGAAATTACAACCGGTTTACAATCCTTAGAAACCAACCCGTCTACCAAATTCCACGCAGACGAATGGACCAGAGGCAACGATGGTGGAGGTGGGAAATCCATGGTGATCCAAAACGGAGACACTTTCGAAAAAGGTGGTGTGAACATCTCTGTGGTTCACGGTGAGCTAACCCCAGGTGCTATCCAGGCTATGAAGTCCAACCACAAGAATCTAGTTGTTAGAGAAGGTGAAAGTGTCAAGTTCTTTGCTTGTGGATTAAGCATGGTGATTCATCCAGTCAACCCTCATTCTCCAACAACCCATTTGAACTACCGTTATTTCGAAATCATCAACGACGATGATACACCACAAGCATGGTGGTTTGGTGGTGGTGCTGATTTAACTCCAAGTTACTTATACCAAGCTGACTGCCAGTTGTTCCATCAGAAGCATAAGGATGCATTGGACCAGTTCAGTTTAGATTACTATCCCAAATTCAAAAAATGGTGCGATGAATATTTTTTTATTCCTCATAGGGGTGAATCTAGAGGCATTGGTGGTATTTTCTTTGATGATTTCGATGAATTGCCAGCACAGCAGTGTTTACAGATGGCTGAAGCTTGTTTTGATGCGTTTTTGCCTTCGTATTTGCCTATTATTGCCAGAACCAAAGATTTGCCATATGGTGAGGAGCAGAAACAGTGGCAGTCCGTGAGAAGGGGTAGATATGTCGAGTTTAATCTAGTTTATGACAGAGGTACCAAGTTTGGGTTGCAGACTCCTGGGTCTAGGGTTGAGAGTATTTTGATGAGTTTGCCTGTGAATGCATCTTGGCTGTATGATCATAAGCCAGAGAAAGGAAGTGAGGAGGAAAAGCTGTTGAAGGTTTGTCAAACTCCTGTTGAGTGGGTTTAGTTGTGTTCTTGTATATAAGCTAGGTTGGATGTTTTTTTTTTCTTTTCCAATACTACAATTCCACAACTAAAATGCTAACAAATTTACTTTTTTTATAATGTTTTTTAATGATCTCTCTTTTTTTTTTTTTTTATTATTTAGAATTAATAATTACTATATTTTATCACTGTGTGTACTCTTTCTTGCTATTATTTTTTTTTACCGCTTTACTGCTTGTTGTATTCAAGTATACAATGCCTGGGTTATTTACCCCACAAAAAAAAAAAAAATATAATCCCCGATATATGACACAAGGTGGCCCCTCCCTGGCTGCTGTTGTACTAACCCTAAAATACCCTGAAAGTTGTTATGATCGATACATCACTACGGTGAAGTGATTAAGCTTTTCCTTTCCCACACCCACTCCCACTCCCACTCCCACTCCCTGTCAGGTTTCAGATTTCAGATTTCAGTTTTCCTCCTCCCGCAACAACTTAAACTCAAGTATTGGATCTGCTTCTTAAATAGCTTAACCAATTTTTGATTATCATTTACCTTTAAAATCTTGAAACAATTTGCTCAGCTTAGTGTGTGTGTGTTGTACTATAATCTAATTGGCCGAATCTGATGCACCGGTTTCGAATCCCGCAATGAAATGCCGGTGAGGCGCTCTGATTGGACGGGTCCGGTGTTTGAGCTGAGCTGGCTGGTGGTTCGCGTGGGCTCTGGTGGGTGTGTATTTGTTCCATTTGGATGGCAGAATTGTTTCAAGAATGGGATCATGGGTGTGGGAAAGTGGCAAAGTATAGAGCTAGGGTAGCTAGGTATGGTACGAGACATGTTTTCTAACTGTTTTTGTCTTCTGGGGTTAGCAAGGGCCCATCTCAAAGGTAAAATTAAAACTCAAAAAAAAACCCACCACCTGTGAGTGAGTGCATGTAATTCTAATTGTAATTGCTGCCTTGATTTTCCCTCGTCGAACCCTCAGTTCCGTCATGCTTCAGGCAGACAAGGCTTATCCCAAGCTGTTGTCTGATCCCTCTTGTTTTGTATCTGTGTGCTTTATAAATATCCAACAATGTGTCTCTCTAGTTCCTAATTCTGGACAGTCTTCTGATTTCTGGCTACAAATAAAAGAAGATAAAATATACTCAAGCCGTTCGCCAAGACTCGAGCTAGGCATCCACACGATCAAATCAAATATTTCACCTCTCTTTTCATACACCTTGTTTCTTTAACGTCTGATTTGCCCTTCCACTACTCAGGCTCCAATACAAACAGACACCAGCCCACCCACTACACCCAAGATACCCATCATGAGTGCTCGTGCAAAGTCAGCAACGGACAGCAAACGCTCCCTTAGTCCATTACGTGTCTTCCCTAGAAGAAGTAGATGCTTCTTAATATTAGCCATCATCTCTCTCCTTCAAGTGTTATATTTCCTATTAGTAACTGAAAACTTGTTTGATGCTCTTAGTTACTCAGAATTGGAAAAACTTATCAATTCTGAAGCTGAGAATTCTCAAGAATTAATTAAATCCATAGAAAGCAAACTCTCTCAGGTTCAGCTATCGGATGATTATAATAAGTACTGGAAGTATTACACCGATTTAAGCGATTACGAAATCAACAATTTTGACTATAATGATTATCTAACAACTCGTTCCAAAAGACATTTCTTTGATCCAAGAATCACATATGCTATCTATTTAAACCATATCAAGAAAAAGTTCCAATCTGAAAACCCATCAAACTCAAAAAACTCTCCTGAAATTACCATACCTTTCTCATGGCAAGACTGGGTCGATTTATCTCCCTTGAACAAATACGTTGAAATGGGTGAAAACGATAAACCCACATGCAAAGACATCTTAGAAAAAGGGTTGGACTATAATCCTAATGATAAAACAGAGCCGGATGGTAACCAACATGCTTCAACTTGTATAAATAATGCACAATATCAAGGCTCAACTAATAAATCTCTGTTACCAGGTTTCAATTTCATAGCACAATCTAAGAAAGCTACATTCAAAGAAAAGTTAATACATGCTAAATCATTCATGTTGGCCGCTGCTCCTATTCCTAACTCTATATTGTTCTTGTCTGAAAATGGTACTTTTGAAGCGGTCCCAACTGAAGATAAAACAATGTTCCAAAGTGGCTTGTTTGACGAGTATATCGAAGAACATAGAGCTGCTATTACTGGCAGATACCAAGATCTGGATCCAAATGATCCAAATACATCTCCAGGCATTAATATCAATCCTATCTATGAGTTTAATAACATGAGAGCAATGATCCCTGGTAGACAAGCCGAATTAAATTTCCATAATATATTCACATCGGAGAACAATTACGAGTATAATTTACCACTAGAAAGTTTCATTTACAACTACGAGGAAATCATATCTAACTATGAATCATCACCAGATCCACTAACTGCAAAACAACAAAGACACTTAGAAAGCTTGAAATTCTCCAAAAATCAAGATTTAAAACAACTGAAGAAATCATTCAGTGAAGTGAACATTATCTGGCCAGCCTCGAACAATGGACACAAGTTGACTGAAAATGGTGGCCACTACGATTACAGATTTTTCAATGGTTTCTTATCCGAATCTCAAATCAATCAATTCGATGATGTTTCCGAAAAGAGAAAAATCATTTTGCATAGAATGTTACACACCTGGTTACAGTTCTCTTACAATGAAGGTCTCGTTTCGTTTTTGGCTCATGGTACTTTATTGTCTTGGTATTGGGACGGATTGGTTTTTGAATGGGATAATGATATTGATGTCCAGATGCCAATTAAAGATTTAGATAGGTTTTCAATGAATTATAACGGTTCAATGATTGTCCAAGACTTGAACTTCGGATTTCATAAGTATTACGTTGATGTCGGTAACTCAATCACGCATAGAACTAAAGGAAACGGTAGAAATAATATTGATGCCAGGTTTATCGATGTGGATTCAGGTATGTATATCGATATCACTGGTTTGGCGATTACTGGATCTGGGAAAGTTCCAACAAATTATATCGCTGATTATAATAATGAGAAAGCATTAAAGGAAGCTAATGCTGCTAATGCTGCTAATGCTGGTGAAGAAACTAAAGCTGAGACTGATGATAACAATAAAGATGTTCCTAATGCTGCCCTTGAAGAAGTTAATGTTGAACCTGCTAATCCTAACGTTCCAGTTGAGAAGGATGATAACATATCAATATTAAGGAAAAGACTATCTGGAGAACATGCAAATTCAGGTGAGACAAATAACATATTGAAGAAGCCCACTGCTGGGGTTGCACGTAGCACAAGCAACCAAAGAAAGAAAGAACCAGATCCAACTGAAGAAGCATTTGAAAGAAACAAGTTAATGAAAGTTTTTAATTGCAGAAACAACCATTTTTACAAATTCAATGATATCTCACCATTAAGGTTATCACAAATGGAAGGTGCCCCAGCTTTAATTCCACGAGACTTCAGAACTGTTTTAAAATCTGAGTATTCTGGTGGGTTAAGAAAACTCATCTTTAATAGACATATTTATTTAGCTGACTTAAGATTATGGGTTCCTATCAAGGATGCACACCAAGCAGTCAAGCAAATCAAAGGCTCCAACGTTGGTCAGTCTGCCATCCTGCCATTCTATAAACAACACGATGTTGAAATGTTAATGTTAATTCTGGAGAATGGCGACCTACTAAAAGAGTTTTACCTAACGCACGATGAAACTAGACAACACGTGAAAGAAATGGAAATTTTGAATAATCTGAATGATGACAGCCAAGAACTAACGGATGATTTATCTCTTGATTACGGTGAGTTGATTGAACAGTATCAACGATACAAAAAGCCTCTGAGAAAAGATTACTTTAATTATATCGATGACGTTAATAATTTGGAAAATAATAAACGGTTGAAATTGAAGACAGACAGTGATGGGAGAATTACTAAGACTTCGGATGATTATTACTTCATTCCGAAAGCTGCTCAGAATCTGGATACTTATAAAAAATTGCTGAAGCTTGACTAGAGTTTTGCTTTTGTTTCTTATTATACATAAAATGGCTGTTTGAGACCTTTGCTACTATTTTCTTGTCTATATTGTTTTTTTCTTAGTTTTCTCTTACTACGGTTTCCCCTTACTTTCTTTTTTTTTTTTCATTTTTTGTTCTTTGTTCTTGGTCTTTGTTTTTTTGTTTTTTTGCTGTTGCTTTTTTGTTAAGCTTTTTTAAAAAGCTCATTAATTTGATTGTTCAGGTCATTTTTTTCACTTTCTTTTTTTTTGTATATTTGTTTCCTGTGTTTCTTTGTTTACTAGATGTGTCTTACTTAAAACTCCTACTTAATTCTTAGTGTCTGTTTTCTTACTATTTTTGTATTTTTTTTTTTTTTTTTTTTTGAACACAACTACTTGCATTTTTAACATTTCCCCATAAAAGTTATATTACTCTCCTCTCTCTCATTTTTACAGTTAATATAGCACTACTTGCATTTTCGAAGTTTTTTTTTTAAAATAAAATAACAGTTAATAAATATAGTTATAGTTAAATTTATTTAGAACACCTTGGAAAATAAAAGACCGTAAATAGATAGTAAGCAAAACAAAAATAAAATGATTGACAAGAAAGACAAAGAGTGATTTTAAGAGTCAGAAGAAAAGAAAGAAAAAGACATACAAAGTCGATAAAATAGTAGAACAAAACAGGGTCGAATAGCGTATTGCAGTATAAAATGAGTGTGTGTGTATCATTGGAAAGGAGTGTAGTCAGTTGGAGATATTTAGAGGATAACAACTAGTATAGTATAGGTTCATAAAAGCAAAGAAACATGAAAGGCGAAAATTAAAAGACTGAAAGGATTGTACTAGTAAATTTTGTAATTGATTTTTTTTTTTTATTTTTTTTTTTTTTTCAAGCAGAAGACGATAATGAGAACAGTACTAAAATCTAAAACAAACAAGCTGCAAATGAAATCAAAGCATATCTTTAATTAAGTTGTAAATCAAACGGATGGCAAAAAGAGGTATAATGGATGCAAAACCAGAAAAATTATCTGTGGCTGTGGATGTAGCTGTAGCATCTGTAGCTGTACCAGTAGCAATATTTGTGGCAGTTGTATCACCAGAATCAGTCGATGAAGCAGATGAATCATCCGTTGTAGTTGTAACTGATAAATCACCAATCTCACACCATCCATTAACTGGAATACAATTAATGTATTTACACCATTTACAACTTTCTGATGCTTCAGCTCCTTTCTCAGCAAAATTCTGAGCTAATAAAACAAAATAGAGGATTGTCAAAATAAGACAAACCACTCTAAAAAAGGTCCAGAACAAAAATGAAATTTTATTTCTTAAACTCATAAATGATCCAATGTTGGTTGCTCCATATGGCATGTTTTTCTTATAATCTCTGTATTCTCTAGTGAATACAAAAATAGGATCATTAAGAAGAACGATACCTAGGGTTAAACCTATAACAAATCCACCAATATGTGAAAAGTTATCTAAGCCAGGCAATAAGCCTAAAACAATCATTACGATAATTTCAACTATACTACCACCTAGAAACATTCTAAACTGGTTTCTAGAGGCATTTTGTAATCTTGAATCATAATGCGTTAAATTGTTATTTAACAACAACAGCAACAAATTAATGGAAATACAAGAACCAAATAAAGCTCCCGATGCCCCCGAAGAAGTCATTCCTGCTGGGGTGAAGTTTGCACCTAATAAAAATCCAGAAATACCACAAGCCATATAAATGAATCCGTATCTCAAAGAACCTATATATCTTTCTATTTTCACACCCATGGTCAATTGCAACACCCAATTAAATATGATATGCAAAAAACCAGCATGTATGAAAATAGGTGTGATTAGCCTCCACCATTGGTTTGGATTTGGTTCACCACTAGAGTCTTCTGAAATTCCACCCATACCACACAGTTCAGATAGACTGCAAACATCAGTTGTATAACTGGTTGAGTTAGGGCATGGCCAAGTCATACTCGCAACAGAGGTGATATTCTCGATTTTTGTCATGCATGGTAAATATCTAGCACCAACATTAGTTAACAAATAGGTCGAAGGTCCCAACATTGGGTTGAAATATGGTTTTGTTTGGAATGGGTTATGTGTATAAAGACCCATTTTGATTAACTCATATATGAAAACACCAAGTTGAATTATTGTAACTAATATTGTGAAGTAGGCATATCCATTGTCTCTAGGTCCAAATAATACTTGTTTAAAAACATTTTGACCTTGAACCTCTTGCTTTAAATTTATATCCAATGGAGGTCTCATTTCTAATGAAGCATTACGCACATTTATTGGACCTCCAGGTGGTGGTGGTGGCTGGAAAGCATCTGTTGGGTGAGTTGGCTCCATCCCTGGAGTTTGGAAAGCTGAAAAATTGGGAACAGGAGGTAGATTGTTGTTAGTGTAAACGGTTCCACTCAAATTTCTAGTAGCATTAGGATTAGCAGCACTCATAATTGGAGGACTATTTGTTGTGTTGGAACTGCTAGTGTTCATCACGCTGTGATTATTGACGGTGAAAGAGGTCTCTTTGGAGAGGTTTGTGGAAACGTGTTGCAGCTCATAAGCATTTCTGTCTGAAAAGGGATTAACCTGACCACTGTAACTACTGTGACCACTGTCATAGGGGTTAGAAAAACTGAAGCTTCTACTGGTAGCAGTCCCTGGGACAGTCGAAGGTGCAGACGTGTTTAAAGGTGGATATTGGGAAGATATTCTCTGACCAGAATTGGTGTTTCCAGTGTTTCTATATTTGGGTAGGGCTCCCAAACTGCTCTCGTCGTCGGAGAGGTCAAAAGGGTTGGCGTGTTTTTCACTATCACGATAGCCATATGACATGATGAACTGTTGAAGAAGACGCTGTTGTTAGATGTATTGACTCTTGCTCTGGTGTTCTGGCGATGAATTAAAATAAGAGAAGGGGATTAAGTTTAGTTGACACAAATCAACAAATTGCAGAAAAGGGAAACGAACAATCAAACGGGGCGCGTTCCCCTGTCATTGTGCGGCTCTATAGGCAGCCGGGTAACTAAAAAATCACGGGCAAAACCACCTAATTATTGGCTATAAGTAAGCATCACAATTGTCTTGTCGCTGATTCGTTTAAGCTTTCAGATTACATAATTGCAGAGTAATACAGAGCAACTTTTGTAACACCCGTGATTCTGTTACTTCATGGTGGGTTACGACTTGCCACGTAATCCACTGGGCTTGTTTTGCTCCCAATTATGCTGTCTTCATCGTAAATTCAAAGGAGCAAACTACGAAACCCACATTCAAGCATGTTTCTGGACCACAGATCAAAGACACTACTAAAAGATGATGTTAACATCCAAAACTGGATGAACTCCACTATCGATGATATGTCCACCCCTCGTTACTCAGGTCATACATTTGAAGAATATAAAGCATTGAACGAGTGTACTTTAAAACATTTATCTGAAAATGATTATATCAACAAGATTTATAAACCATTTTTCTCTCTTCCAATTCAAGATATTAAGCTACTAAAGGAAGGGGATCAAGTGCTGTCTCGACCACCTACAGAGGTTTCCTCCTCTAATTCGAAAGCTCCTACCAAACAAGTCAAAGACCAAGTTTATGAAAGAGTTGGCGAGATCCCTGATAAAGATTTTGAGTCGATGGTTCAATTGCTAACCTATGCCTTTGAGCAAGACCTATCAGGTAAAGGTACGAGACGTGATAGGGAACGTGTCTACAGAACACTACGTGTTATGTCCGATCCCGTTCAAATTTCTCCAAGTAGTTCAAAAGATGAATGCACTGATGCTTTAATTCTTACTGTTGTTGACAAAGTTCTTGCTTTAATTAATATTGTAATTGCATCAAGAAACCAAAAATTGATTTCAATTAGAAATTATAGAATCTTAAAGTCAAAACGTAAAGTTCACTTTGAAGATCATGAATGCAATCCAAATGCTGATATTGCTATACTACTAGTTCCTAAATCAGTTAATCCGAACAATTTAAAGAAGATCCAACTGAAGGGCAAAATTGTTGCCTTGATCGAAATGGAAAGTTATTCAGATCCTATTAATGGTGACATCACTCCAGATGTTAGAAGAAAAGAGACCATGGATAAAGGATTTGTTCAATCTTTAGCTGTAGGACTAAGATACTGGGTTATCTCTAATGTTGCCTCTTTAACAATTGTTGAGCTTGAAGATGAAAAGAAATTAGGTATCGAAAATGATAGTCCAGTTAAGTATTTGTCAACTACTTTTGATCATGAAACAAAAAGAATTAACATGGCTAAGTTTTTAGCTAGCCGTATTTTCTATTGTCTGCAAAATTGAGTATTTATTGAATAGTTTGTATATTTAAGTACAATACGCTACTAACGTATCTCACTTTCAGTTTCTAAATTCTAAGTATAGTACTCTTAACAGTTCTTATTTTTGATTTTTGATTTTTGTCTGAGTTGAGTTTAAGCTTTGTTTCTTACTATAATAAATATTTTTTGTCCAGGGGATCAGGGTTCAGGACCCTTTTAAAAATTAGTTCAGTATAATTTTTCACGCTCAAAAAGATACACCAGACCCATTAATAAATATAATTAAACAAATTAGAGCATATTAGAACAAATTCAAATAAAAAATAAAAAATCAAACATAACGCAATTAACAAATAAAATCTATACTCAAGAGATTGAAACTTTTCTTATAAAATTACTTTTCGCCTCTCCTAACTATTTTTATAAAGAAAAAACTTAAACACAGACAAATAATTGTTCATCTTGTTTCGTAAACAAAATAATGTAATCCAATGTAACCTAAAACAATAAAAGTACCACACATGCCAGCCAGCCACCAAATATCGAAAATCACAGCACCAACATCAAAGCCAAAAGTACTCAAAATAACGGCACCAGGAACAGAAATATCTAAACCATATTTTCTTTCTTTTAAAACTAATCCATTAACTTCATTAACAGTTAATGCTTCATAACCATAATGGAAAACTGAGATATTTTGAAACCATGCAATTTGTGGTGGAATGGACTCTTTATTGATGAATAGACCAGCAAATAATAACGAGAATAATAAAATTAAAACACCAACCATGGTTGCTGAACCAGGCTCTTTGATTAATATACCGATAATCAAAATTTCAACTGCTGTTGCTAAATTAAATAAAACTAAAATAATAATAGATAACCAGAACTTATTACCTTCCATATTTAATCCAACTAATGGATAAATGATAGCCATTAAAATAATAGGTGGGAATAATCTTAATGGAATAACATCACATAAAATCTTGCTTGCATAATAACTTAATGGATGGTAATAATTATTAGCTCTTTCTCTAATGAAGACGACCCTTTCGGTACTGAATGAGTGTAAACCAGTTAATGTTGAAAATCCAAATAACGTTAATAAGAAGAAAAATAAGCCCAATCTATTTTGAAATCCACTTATATTATTTTGTAAATCGAAATAAATATAGGAACAAAATAAACCAACAAATAATGACAAAATATAATGGCCCATTAATAATTTAGGGTTTCTGTATGAATTCTTAAACGTTCTAGAACTTAAAATAACTAATTGTGTTAAAAAGTTAGCTTTAACCTTACTTCTATCTTCTTTAAAGAACGAATTGGTTGACCCAGTTTCAGAAGAAGTACGAGCTTTGAAGTCATCAGAGAGTTGTTTAATTTCAGATTGTAATTGTTCAAACATGACAGAATCAGTGAATATAGTCTCAATTGATGATTTTGGAAGAGTAGAAGTGGCAGCCTCTGCCTCTGTTTCTGGTCCCAGAGTATGCGAAAATTCATCACGATGTTCAGCGTAATGAGCCCATTCACTGGTTGGATCATCTGTAGTATTCTCAGCCAGGACATCATGCAAGTCTTCGTGTGATTGTGCAAATTGAGCATTTTCAATATCAGATGATGAGTTAACCCGGTTCCTTTTCTTAGATGATCCAGATGCAGCAGTAATATCAATTAAATAATCTGCGATGTTATAACCAGGGGGGCATGAATAGCCGCCATTTGTAAAAAAAGTGTTACAATCTAGCATTGTTCCAGAATAGATTAAGCTACCTTCTGATAATAATAATAATTTATCAAATAATGCAACAATATTGGAACGTGGTTGATGAATAGTGAAAATAATTGTTCTATTGAAATCTCTAGCCAATCTAACCAATGCCTCGACAACGTTGAATGCATTATAGCCATCTAAACCCGAAGTAGGTTCATCCAAGAATAGAATAGAAGGAGAAGTAACCAATTCTTGAGCAATTGCAACTCTCCTCTTTTCACCGCCAGAAATACCTCTTTCAAAATCAGATCCAATAATCTTATCTTTAATGTGTAAAATTCTCAACTCAGACAAGATCTGTAAAACTCTAGCTTTCTTAACAGAGATAGGCATTGAACGTGGTAATCTTAATAAGGCGCTATTTAAAACGGTTTCATAGACTGTTAAAGTAGGGATTAAAACATCATCCTGATCAACGAACCCACATGCTTGCTGAAAGTTATACAAGTCTTGCTTCGAAGTAATTTGTTCACCATTAACATATAATGATCCACCCGTCTCACCGCTCTTGTTCTTGCCTGCAATAATGTCCAATAAAGTAGTCTTACCAGCACCAGAACCACCCATAATAGCTAAACATTCACCAGGATTAACTACACAAGCAGCACTTTTCAACACCCTCTTACCGGCAACCGTGTAATTAATGTTCTCAAATGCAAATGTAGCAGGTTTATAAGCAGCAAAAAATGAATCATCACCTTCAATATAATCATCACTATCCGATAATGCGATTTTACCTTCATCGCTAAACAATGGAGATCTCTTAATAGCATAACCTAAAGCAACAACCACTAACCCACAAGCAATAAAAGTGATCGCAATTCTAGAAAAATCTGCGAAGCTCCATTTCTTCTTGCCTGGCAAATCAAAGCCAGGAATCTCACTTTCATGTAAGCATTCACCGGATTTACAAGAAAGTGTAATGTATGGATCACCAAACACATTTTGAATTAAATCATTCATACTAGGTTCTGAAAATTTACAGGATCTGTCTTCTATATCACAAGTAAAATCACCTGGACCAGCAATTGTTTCAGTTAAAAAGTCCGATATATCGATGGAACCAGATTGACCACAAAGCATTTTATCTGGAAGACACTTACAAGCAACTTCAGGACATTTGTAATGTGTTGTGTTAGCAGCTAAGTCATATTCAAAATCACACTTGTTTAATTCACAAAAAAAACTTTCTTCCTGTGCAATCCAAAATTGAAAGTTACAAGTTTTCGCAGTCTTGTTACAACTGAACGTAACTTGAGGTTTCTTACCATTCAAAATAGCGACAATCTTTTTATTAGTAACGTCACACATTTGATGGAATTGTTTAACAATAATACCCGACTTATAACATGTACCTTTTAATTCACCAGGAACAAAAGGATCACAAGAAGAGTCTTCTTCACAAAGATTGCAATTAACTCCAGACCAACCTGGAGAACATTGACACTCGTCCGAACCATCTCTAACTGGTCTATTACCATCAGATAAGCCACCACAAACGGGTTGAGAGCAATTGTCTCCACCAAAACCATCTAAGCATTCACATCTTCCTGAGTTTTCATCACAGCTTGAAAACTGTGTACATTCAAAATTTGGTAAGTTACAATTGAAACAAGGGGGACATTTATCATCACCGGCTTCACCTTCATCCATAGACCCTAAATGGTAGTAGTTGTTATCATTGGAGTTTTGATCATTAAGTAAATTACCGGAGTTCACTATACTATTAAATTGGTCAGCTATTATCTTTATTGAATAAGTAGAGTCGAAAGAGTTGAGCTGGTCATTATTATCAGGCAATCTATCTTCTTGCGAATATGCGGAGCAAGTCAGAAACACACCACCAAGTGCTATAGCTCGAAGAAGTCCGTTAAAGTTGGTCATTGAATGAGCGAAAGACTGTAAGAGTAACTTATTTAACTTATTGTATTGGCGATTGTAGTATTTCTTGTTTTGGGCTCGTTTTTGCTTTATTGTGATTTGAAGTTAAGTCTAATTTTGTTGCCACTCGTTTCTATCTATTGGTAGGTGGTGCACAGGTTCGTTACCACTTTCCAGGATGATACCTACAACATGATCGCTGTCGTGGGTTGCCTTGTAATTGTTTGTATAAGGCAGAAATAGCCGTACTACTGGCAACTACGGGAGTTTAGATCTTGTGAAATAACTAATTCATCTCTGGGCCCTGCATGGCGTAGGCCCATAATATAGGTCGGTGTGATTAGACAACCATGAAGTGCAAGTTTATCTGAAACTTATTTCTTTGGATATTCCAGAAAAAAAAAAACAGTTAATTTTCATTAATTTCAATACTAATGTATGTGGCTTCTGTTAAAACAAAGTAGAATCTAAATGTTATGCTACTGGGGAATAATATAAATTGTTACATAACGCAAGACTTAGAAGAAATCATCCAAACTCTTTTCAACATCTTTCTTGATTAACGAAAGCATACCTTGAGGCAGTATAGGTTTATCTTCTTTATCCAAAATGTATCTAAATGGCATTTCAGTAGCCTCATGTTTGCTGAATCTAATTTCAGGATAGTCAATGAACTTGATATCATCGAACTTAATTTGCTTTTCAATGATGCAAGTAGTTGTTCTAATAGCTGTATCTGTTGTCATTTGTAAACTTCCTAATCTTCTAGTGGGACAACCCAACTTAACTTTCAATTCGGTTGTTCTATCTCTAGGTGGGTGATCACCCAATATTCCGCCAAACACGAAGTATTCAAATTGAGAGTTGTCTTCTGGCTGTAAGTCTATATCGGCCCTTGGATCTAGCAAACATAGATGAGAAACCGGGGTCTCTATTATTTCAGTTAATTCTTTAATTGTCCATTGTAATCCCAAATCTAGTAGTTTCTTTGGAATGTCCTTTTCAGTTGTGTCTTTTGGTAATGAGGTTAGAATCAAATTTTCAGGTCCAAGATCCCTCAAGATTTGAGAATATTCCAAAATTACCCATTCTGTAAAGCCAGATTCCATATGCTCAATAACGTATTTCATTAATTTTTTGAGTAATCTCTAAGGTTGTATTAGATGCCATACATGAAGATCAGGTATTTGACTTTTTACCAGTTTATAAAAAAGCCAAATTTTTGCTCCATCTCGAGTATGCATCATGACTTACGTAATGCAGTCATGCGACGCGTCGGTATTATTACTTTGAGACTGCAAACATCCGCCCGGAGAGCGATCTCCGGCGCACAAGGAAACCCATCACCGAACTGATAAGAAAGCGCACTTTCTGGAAATTCAACAGGTATTTTTCAGTTTCTGCTGATCTCGTGCTTTATATAAAAACCCCTGTCTCCCCTTTAATGGAGATTTAATTGAATTCAACCCCTTCCTACTTTATTTCTTCTTCTTCTCCAGGTCACCCTTATCAGGCAATGTCTATCGCTGAAAAATACTTCCCAAACGAACCAGAAAACCCCGTTATCAAAACTGCCATTCCAGGACCAGCATCCAAGCAACAATTGGCCGATTTAGCTGAAGTTTATGATACCAAGGCTGCTTACTTTATTACTGACTATTACAACTCAATTGGTAACTATATATGTGATGCTGATGGTAACTTGTTGTTGGATTCATACTGCCAAATATCATCTATTGCTTTAGGCTATAATAACCCTGAATTATTGAAGACAGCAAAATCCGATGAAATGGCTGTTGCTTTAGCTAACAGACCAGCCTTAGCTTGCTTTCCATCTACCGATTACAAGAAAATCTTAGAGGAAGGTTTATTATCTGTCGCTCCAAAAGGTTTTAACAATGTTTGTACTGCTCATACTGGCTCTGATGCCAACGAGATGGCCTTTAAAGCTGCTTTAATTTATCAGGCAGATAAAAAAAGAGATGGTAAGCCATTTACTGAAGATGAATTGACTTCTGTTATGGAAAATCAATTACCAGGTACTTCTGATATGGTCATTATGTCTTTCGACAAAGGTTTCCATGGTAGATTATTCGGTTCCCTATCAACTACTAGATCTAAAGCCATTCACAAATTAGGTATCCCAGCCTTTGATTGGCCAAAAACCCCATTCCCAACCTTAAAATATCCATTGGAAGACTACGAAGAGGAAAACAAGGTTGAGGAACAAAACTGTTTAGATGAATTTGAAAAAATTGTTCAATCTTATCCAAAGAAAATTGCTGCCGTTATTGTTGAACCAGTTCAATCCGAAGGTGGTGATAATCATGCTTCCCCAGCTTTTTTCCAAGGGATTAGAAAATTAACTGAAAAATATGATATTTTATTAATCATTGATGAAGTTCAAACTGGTGGTGGTGCTTCAGGTAAAATGTGGTTACATGAACATTATGATATCTCCCCGGATATTGTTACCTTTTCTAAAAAGATGCAAAATGCTGGTTTCTTCTTTAAAGACAAGGCCATTGAAGGAGCTCTTCCATTTAGACAATTCAACACCTGGTGTGGTGATCCATCTAAAGCTTTAATTGCTAGAACAATTGCTCAACAGATTAAAAAGGAAGGTTTATTACAACATACTGCTAAAACTGGTGAATACTTATATGCAAAGTTAGATGCCATTAGAAAGGCAAATCCAGAAAATATGTTGAATTTAAGAGGTAAAGGTAGAGGTACTTTCATTGCTTTTGACTTACCAACTGTTCCTTTAAGAAATCAATTCTTAGACCTTTGTAAGAAGAATGGTTTGAATATTGGTGGTTGTGGTGACGTTGGTGTTAGATTGAGACCAACTTTGACTTTTAGTGAAAAGCATGCCAATCTTCTAGCTGAAATTGTTTCCAAAGCTTTATCTGATTTAAAATAGGTGATTTGATACTTCCCCCAGAACGAATAGGTTTCACTTTCACTTATATAGATCTTTCAAGTTTTATTCTTTTATTTATTCTGTCGTGTTTTAAATTAATTAAAAATATTATTATAAGTCTGAAGAAGAGAACTTCTAAAGTAGGAAATGTACACAAAGTGGATATAATTTATATATTCAACAAACTTTTCTCTAATTATACAGATGGTACCGAGATGGAATTGAAGCAACCTAATACCTAATTGAATGGAGTCGAACAGTTCATAGCTTTTTTTGATATTTAACGAATTCTTTAGGAAAACAAAAATGAAAAAGAAAAGATGTAAACAAAAGTAAAGAACTAAATGAAAAGATACAAACATAATACAAAAGTGCAAAAGTGCAAAAAAAAAAAAAATCAGAGGCAGAATGGAACTCCTAACCTTCAACTATGACATCAACTTGATCGAAAATACACCAAGTTCTTTTTTCTTCTAACTTTTAAATCAAGGTGAAAGTTGAATTTCTAAACAAATTTTAGTGTCTTTTTTAAACCCTTTGTCTCTTTCTATCGGGGGTTTCGTGATGATGGGAAGAACCGTGTTCACGGCGATTATGACGATGATCGGATGAGTCTTTACTCTTTTTTCTTTCTAAATACTTTCTCATATAATCATCAGCAAATTTCTTGACTTTCTTGTTCTTTTCGGAAGTAAATTCTTTAGGTGCAGCTTTACCAACATGGTATCTTATTTCTTTTTCAGTCAACACTTCCGTAATTTCTTTAGCCATAGATTTCAGTTTTTCTCTTCCAATTTCGGGTTCATACCTTTTAATTGCGTTTGGAACGACAGCGGCAAATAACTTAGTATATTGTTTCTTATTTCTACGGCTCACTGAATCTGAATCTTGATCATGATGATTATTCGTGGGGGACTTCCCATTGACTTTACTCTTACCATTTTTAGTGACTTCCTGTGATGCTTGATTTATAATTGAGTTTAACTGTTCAGCTCTAGATTCTTGCATTTGCATTTCTTTCTCTCTAGCCTTTTGTCTTTCTCTCTCTAGTTCTCTCAACACCCTTAATTTCTCTTCCCTTTCCCTTTCTCTCATTCTTCTCTTTTCTTCCTCATCCATAATCACCGTTTTAGCAATAGAAATTGGTTGTTCTGGTAAAGTCGCCCTTGGTGCAGCGGGTAACCATTGTGGCTGATCCCACTGAGTTTTATTAGCCTCTCTATCAAAAAAGTATTTTTTACCAGTCTTTTCATCTTGAGCCCATTCCCAACCTGGAGGTAATGGAACACCATCAACCATTTTCTTTTCTGGTATCTCATCGAGCTTCAAATGGGCCCATGGCACTTGGACTGGCTTTGTAGCGGGTGTTTCTTCTTTCTTAGATCTTCTTTCATACAATGAAACTGGGTTTGAGCTATCAGAAGTACTTGAAACCTTTTTCGGAATACGGTAGATAACTTTTAAATCTTTCCATTTTTCTAGAATTTCCTCAATAGCACCAGCAAAATCTGGATCAGCCATATTTGGGAGTATTAGTTTCAAATTTGAATCAAGATTGGAGCTCTGTATGGAGTTTCTAGAAGTTAATTCTGGCCAACGAAGCAATAAATCAACCACTTGAACAATAATTTTTAATTCCATTTCAGGAATTTCACTTGGAAAAGTTAAATTAGAAATAGCAGTTTTCAAACAATTACCTAAAGCTTGTAAACCATGTAATCTATTAAATACATTTATAAGCTTTTGGTTGTATTCATCTTCTAAAGAGAAACGTTCCAACACTTTTTCAATGACAATTAAGTCAAGGGAAGGCTGCAGCAAGCAACTTGAAACTTTAGGTATATCATCTAAATCAAGTGGCGAAATCTCTAAAGATTTAACAAATTCAACATTCACATTAGAATCAATGTTATCTTGGGTGACTTTGATACCACTCTTTCTTTGTTCTTTAATCCATCTCTTTTCATCAGCAGATTTCACACCTAAAGCCTCTGTAATAGCATGAGGCAATAGTCTAGCATTTTCAGATTGAGTTTTTCCACCCATAACACCAAGACAATTAGCAGCACCGCAATAACATTTTTGAGGTTCAGCACCATATCTATCAACATTATAATCAAAAGTAATTTCCTCACCTTTTAAAACGTTTCTCTTCGCAAAAATACCCATTCTGAATCTTTTGTTAACAACCCATTTTTCAATATAAGCATTTGGATCACATGAATGATTACAGAAGCGTCCAATACTAGCTTTCTTGGTTGCATCAATGATTTCATTATCCTGAATCATCATAAAATAAAAATGTTTTATACCTTCGGCAGAATATTTATCTTTTCTGTTATTGTATTCTTCTTTATCCACCACCTCACCTTTATATTCAACAATGAATGTATGTTCAAGTATATCAACGTTAGCTCGCATACCATAACCTTTATGATCAGTTTTGAATATAGAAACATCTGCAATGTCATTATTCTGAAATCTTTGATTTTGACAATTATAACCACATCCACATTGATCATCTACACACTCAATATTTGTTAACCTATTGATACAATCTGAATCTGGTCCACAAGAAAGATTCTCACCATCCTTATCCAATTCTTCAGAACATTCACAAGTCATAAACTCATTAGAGGCTGAATAAACATGCTTTATTTTATCTATATAGATATTCTCTTTCAAATTGTGAAATGTCTTCATAGCTTCCTTAGTGGCATTTGGTTCATTTGAAAAAAGTTGAACAGGCGAGTCTGCTGGTTGAGGAGTACTAGACGTTCGATCACCGTTTTCATGGTGAAGTTTCTTTGAAACACCATTTTTGGCCATTTTGAAATTAACTTTTATGTGATTTATTGGAGTCTGTACTTTGCTTTTCGAAGAACAGGGGATACATATCGACCTGTTATGTCCAGATTTAATTCACCACGATCGATTTTCAAAACGAAACAAAGAAAATGAAAGAAAATAGCACCGCCACATGAACCTAAAATTCATGCGCCACGTGAAGTTTTAGTCCAATGACAAATGACTAGCATGTTTTATCTTATCATGCCACAACTGGATTAAGGTGCATCAACAGCAGAGGTAGAGAACAAGGGGATGTTAGGAAAAGGTCCATCTGAGAAATGCAGAGTCAAGGAAATAGCACTACAAATATCGCACAAACATTTACTGCAAATTCTGTCTCTACAAATACTACGGCAATATCTTCGAAATCACAGATTCAAAACAGAGTGCCCCAATTGAACAAAATAGACAAGCATATCACTAGATTACCACAATTTAGTGAGACAGAAGAATTTTTGAAATGCATAACAAATTGTACGGTTCAAGATTTAGATTCACCAGAAGATGATACACAGCTGAATAATGGGTTTGCTTCTTTGTTTTCATCAACTATGCCAACAAATCCTTCGGAAGCTTTAGAAAAGTATGATGAAGATTCTGGAATTAAATATGATATTATTTTAGAAAATCAAAGAGGTGCTACTCTTTTTGGTATGCCTGTTTATGGAACTGATCCAGTTTTAACTCCATTTGATCCTCCAAAGTATGAAACGTTGGCTGGTTTATCTGTCTCCAACTTGAATCACTACCCGTTGCCTGGAAAGTCTTGGAAATGGTGCTGGAATACTTGGCACATTTTAATGATTAAAGATGTTGATGAAGAAGGTTGGATTTATTCAAGAATAAGATTTGGAAGTCATCATTGGAAAGGTGTCGGTAAATTTGGTAATTTTGTCAGAAGAAGAATATGGATCAGAAAAAGAGAAAAACAAGCCACGGAGGAACAACCTTTCAATGCTAATTTTCCTTCTAGTATTGTTGTTAATGTAGAGTCTCGAGAAAAGAAGAAGAAAAAAAAGAAACCAAAGAAACTAAAAGGTGATGTTACCACACCAATTCCTACTCTTGAAATAGAAACAGCTGTTGCTGCTGGTTCAGATGTCCAAACAATGCTAGGTAATTCAGCAGGATATGTACCAGTTTCTTTAGAAAGGGTTGAAGACGCGGATATTTTACACACTAACGAAACAATCCATAAAGTTAATAATTTGATAAGAGATTTAAACAAGCAAAATATTGATAGAATGAAAACTAAGAAACTAATCCAGTTTTTTGAAAATTGTTCAATCTCAGATTTAAGATCCATAATGCAAGAATTTGAAAATTATAGTTTAGAGATTGAAATGAATAAACAAAATCCTCTTCTATTGCCACAAAGTGAACTGGAGTCCACTACTGAAGGATCGTGGTTAAGTGGAATGCTTGGCACCTTACAATTCAATGATTCCAAAAAGAATTTCCTTAATCAATTCAATTCACTAATCAATAACGATGATATGAATAACGATACCGAATCAAATAATCTTCTAAACAGTATATTGGAGAAATGTGATTATCTTTTAAGTGATAGTTTTTACGATTTTGAAAAGAGAAAATAAATTAATTTATTTACATATATGTAATCTTTGCTATATACAGATTTTTATAATGCATAGTCTCTAAATATAATACAGGGGTGCGAATAAACTGTAATCATAAATGTCTTTTAATTGGAACTTCTTCAAATGACTCAATAACATCACCTTCCAAAAGCTCTGGATCTCCTTCAAGAGAAATACCACAATCAACACCATTCTTAACCTCAATAGCATCATCTTTGGCGATCTTCAACTGTTTTATTTTACCCCTGTAAGTTTCTTCGCCGTCACGTAAGATTCTAACATCTGCATTTCTTTTCAAAATACCTTCAGTAACCCTGGAACCAGCAATGATCATTTTCTCTTTGTTCTTCAAAGAAATTTCAAACAATTGTCTAACAGAAACTTTAGCAATAACCTTAAATTCAAGTATAGTAGGTAAATTGTTGGATAAGGATTCTAAAACACTTTCAATTAGATGATAGATAACATTAAATTCTTTTATTTCAACGCCTGCAACAGAAGCAGAATTTCTGATTTCTTTTGGAATCTTTATGTTAAAGGCTAAAATCTCGGCCCCAGAGTTTTTGGCTCTCTCAACATCTGATTCTGTAGGAGCACCCACTTCTTCATATAAAATATGAACTTTGACTTCCTCATTACCTAAACCTTCAATACTTTGCTTAACTGCTTCTGTAGAACCACTGACGTCAGCTTTAATGATAAAGAAAACATCCTTAACTTGATTTTCTAACGAGCCAAATAATTCAGGTTCTAGTTCTTTAATTTCTTCTATAGTTAAACCTTGTCTTTGGTAATCTTGAATTATCTCATCTCTCTGAGCATCTTCCAGTTGTTTAATCCTATTCTTGTTCATTTCGTCAACTTGTGAAGCTTCATCTATTTGTCTTTTTCTTTTCTCTCTGTTAGATATAACTTTCTTGGCATACGCTTCATCTTTAGATTGAATGGCAAATTCTCCTGCTTCTGGAATATCTTTCCAGCCTGATATTTCAACAGGAGTTGATGGACCAGCAACTTTAATGGATTTACCAAGTTCATTTCTCATCAACTTAACTTTACACCAGGTGGTACCTGCGACTAAAATAGTGCCAGATTTTAACTGGCCTTTCTTAATCAAAAATGTAGCCACGTTACCTAAACCTTGTTTAACCTGTGATTCTAAGATCCAGCCTTCCACCGGAACGCCTTTATCCTCAGTTTTTAATTCTTGTAGTTCAGAAATCGCAACAATATTTTCTTCTAAATCTTCCATACCCATACCAGTCTTTGCTGAAATTCTGACAACAGGAACATCTCCACCATAATCTTCAACATCTACACCATTAGCAGATAGATCAGCAACAACTTTATCGGGATTAGCCTCTTCTTTATCACATTTATTAAGGGCAACAATAACAGGAACACCTGCATTCTTAGCATGTTTGATAGCTTCAACAGTCTGCGGCATAACCGAATCTTCGGCAGCAACAACTAAAATGATTACATCAGTCATATTAGCACCTCTTTCTCTCATTTTTAAAAAAGCTGCATGACCAGGTGTATCTAAGAAAGTGATTTTCTTATTTGATTTAGGAGTAACAACAGAAAAAGCACCAATATGTTGCGTAATACCACCATGTTCACCTTTCACTATGGACGATTTTCTTAAATAATCCAAAATTGTTGTTTTACCATGATCAACATGACCCATAATGGTAACGATTGGAGCTCTTGGTTTAACTTTCTTGGAGTCTGTAGTATCAGGGGAAGGGAATAAATCAGCTCCTAAATTATCATCATGATTAACTTCAAATCCGTATTCTTCAGCAATTAATGAAGCAGTTTCTGCATCTAAAATATAGTCATTGGTCATATTTTTGAAACCTAATTCTTCCAACTGTAGTAACAACTCTGGAACTCTAACTCTTAAAATAGTTGCAAAGTTTGCAACAGACAAGAAAGTAGGGATATCTAACTTAGTCTTTGGGCCACTGGACGATCTTGGTCTCTTGCCTCTCTTAACTTTCATTTTAACTTGCTTTCCATTAAATCCATCCAATTCGTTTTCTAATTTTTTTGTATTTTTAGCATTATACGACTTTTCACTCTTTTTATAGGATTTTTTAAACTTTCCCTTTTCATTTTCAGAAAGTTTGTTATTGTCTTTAACTGAGTCGACTCTCCTAACATCTTTTTTTGCTTCTGATAGTTTCTTCTCCACAGATCTCTTTGAAATGCCGGGTTTCTTTTCAGGAAATTTTGTTTTCACAGGATCCGTTTCTTTAAGAAGTTTTAATATAACAGGTTTCTTCTTTTCAGATACCTCTAGAACCTCCGTCGTAGTTGTTGTAGGCTGTTTTTCTTCGCTTTTATCAACGAGTTTCCTACCGAATCTTGATCTACGTGCAATAGCTGAATAAAACTGCTTTTGGCTTAAACTATTGTACACGCCAGGTCTAGCACACAAAATATTTCGCAAGCCTAGTTTGCTCGATCTGATGAACATGATGAATTTTATTTATTTGGAAAGGAGGGCGGACGTAGTGTTTGTTACAATAACAAACTGTGAAAAGTGATAAAGCTGTGATAATTTTTTGAAAACCGGTGATCGAGAAACGGTCCAAACTTGTTTCGGAGAGTCTCGGCTCGATTATTGAAAACCAGATTGGATTTCGTCCTCTTTGATGGAGCGAGCAAACTTCCCTATATTTCTGGAATTTATATAGTGTGTAGAAAGTGTAAGAATTAATAGACCATTGTAGATCAATAAAAAAAATGGAAATATACAAATTGATTATGTGGCAGAAAAGAAGGTCACAAATCAACAAACCATAAGAATAGATAAAAATTTAAAAGTACAGTGAAAAGATAGAAAAAACAAGGATAAGTACAAAGAACCCAAGAAAAATACCTAACTAAGTTTGAATTTTTCTTAAAACATCAGGATAGTTAGCAAACACTTCATTAAATTTTTCTGGATAACTAGCTTGGAAAACCTCGGGGTCTTTAGCTAATGCTATAAAGAAAGTAGCAACACCTGAAGAAATTGTAGTTGTAACAACATTACAAATTTGTAGACCAATAAGAAAACTGAAAGCAACAACTGGTGCATAGTAATTACCACTATCATTATATCCTGGTTTAGTAAATCTTAAATACATGTACGATAAGAATGCAGTGAATAAACCAGTGAACAGGGAATACAGACCCAAAGCAGTACCAATTAAACAATCATTAACTAAGGCATCAATACCTTTGTAACTTAAAATATAATGAGTATCCTTAGCTGAAGCAATGTAAGATTTACCATATAATGCAATGTATGAAAACGCATAACGGTTAAAGTATCTTAATAACCATTCAATAAGGTACATGATACATTCAACACACATTAAAAGACAGGCTTCACATGTTTGACCAGAACCTAAGGCATTCTGTCTTGCAATTTGAATAAATTGTTTAATTAATTGAATGATAGTAACAAGCAAAGAACCAAAACAGATTGAACCAAAACAGTAAGTCATAGCTCTTTTAAAAGCACCCCAAGCTTGGTTCTTTGGAACTCCGCCATCAGATTTAGATAAGTAATACCAGGTACCATAAATACCACTGACTGTAACATGAATAACATTTCTTAAAACCTCAGTGATATAATAGCCAGCGAAGAAGATGAAAACTAATAAACCAATTAACTTAGCATTATTATGAGAACCAGTAGTTTCATCACCCCATTTCATGTAAGAAGCAGTAACTGTAACACTGAATAGACAAGAAAATGCACCAATACAAATAAATCCTAAAAATGAAACAATGTAAGTACTTGGATAAGACTTCATGACGTCAATGACTATAGTTAAAACAGTAGCACTAAATGGAATTCTTGATCTACAAGTCCAGTAACAGTAAGCTGATATAACAGTAAAAACCAAGAAAACAATACCAGCCGAATAGTAACCTAAGCACAAATACATGATTGAAGTACCTAAACCAAGAACAACGTTACAAATGATACCAATTGTAATGAATTGTCGAGGCCACATTCTAGCTATACCTAGGATAACAGCAGCTAAAGCCAACGCTAAAACAATAACGAAAATAAACAAAATTGTAGTATTAGTGTTTAGAGAGAATGAATTTGTGTTATTATAAATTGAAGAACCTTGATAACTATAACTGTTAGCATAGTCTTTCAATGAAATAGCGGCAACACAAATGAAACCTGCAACGGTGGCTAAGAATAAAATTGTGAAAGGCCAATCGTTCCAAGTTGGCTTTTCGATTTTAAAAGATTCTTCAAATGTAGGTTGATTAGGAATTGGCTCAGAAGGTCTGTCATAACTGTACCCCTGACTAACTTTCTCGCTTGGACTTAATTTTTGATCATTTTGATCGTACCCAGAGTAATTACCTTGTTCTAAGTCAGGTGAGTTCTGATATTGTGGAGCTTGTTGAGCCTGATAGGGTTGTTGTTGAGGAGGTGGTTCAGAAGGACGCTGATAAGACATGTTTTCGTATCAATTGTTCGACTTACTTTTCGGAAATAAGAGCTAGATAATTATAACAAAAGGGATAACAAGAGTAATTGGTAGGGTGATGTACTTGAAATGAAAAGCTAATTGGCGAGTGTAAGTGTATATAAATGATTGATCAAACAAGTCAAGGAGGAAAATAACAACAGTAAAACTAAAGCTTCCAAAGTTTTGTTTTGTTTAGTTTAGTTTTAAAGGAATTTCAGTTAGAGTTGAGTTTGCTATAGTTTTGTTTGGTTAAGACGCAGATCTGCGGCGGCGTGCCAATTTTAGAAAAAAATGGTGCGAGTGAGGCTTATATGCGGCTTTTAATAAATAGGCCCAGCGGTCTGCTTATTGTTCAAGGGGGGCTGGGCCGGGCTTTTGCTTTAAGGGAATTACAGAGGCGTCGACATTGCTTGCTAAATTTGTCAACGCTGATCGACCTTTTTTCGACAATTAATCGACGCGTAGTAGCGACGGTAGGAAGGTTAGCAGCCCTGGTGCTGTTTGGCTGCATTTGCAACAAGCTCTGAGAGTGCGTAGGGACTCAGCTAAAACTAAAGCAGCACTATTTAGCAAAGGAACAAAAACAGAATACTGTTTTAACCCAACAACACGCTTTTCACATATTGTTCATTTCTCTCAATTATTGCTACAATTGCTTATAGGAAGATATACTTGCTCAATTACTGCTTTTTGTGCCTGTTCTTACTTTCATTTTATTCATATTATTAGCTACGTTATTGTTAACTTAACATGTCAAGTGTTGCAACTATAAACAAACCTGAACCAGAGGCCATCTTCCGTTCTGCGGAAATGACCATGATTCAATTATATATTCCTACTGAAATTGCTAGGGAATCCATTTATTCCTTAGGATCTCTAGGTTTAGTTGAATTTAGAGATTTAAACAAAAAGGTTAATCAATTTCAGAGATCCTTTGTCAACGAAATCAGAAAATTAGATAACGTTGAAAGACAGTATCGTTATTTACAGTCTGAGATGGAATCTAGATCAATTGAAATGACTGAAGTTTTAATTAATGATTATGAATTCTCGCATAAAGCCGTTTTATCGACTTCAAGTTTGGATGAGTTAGCTACAAATGCTCAATTACTAGAAGACAGAATCACAGAATTAGTTAGTGCTTCTGAAGACTTATTAAAAAGGCAAATGGATTTAAAGCAAAATCAACAAGTTTTAATTGCAACTGATGATTATTTCTCAAAATCATTCACCCCTGATTTAATAGATTTAACCGAAGCTGAACAAGCTGGCTTATTAGAAAATGGTGCTGTTCACGAATCAAGTTTCATCACTGGTGTCATTCCAAGAAGTAAAGTTCAAGTTTTAGAACAGATCTTATGGAGAGTCTTAAGAGGTAATTTATTCTTGAAAACAACTGAAATTGAACAAAAAATGTTTGATGCTAAATCTAAGGCCTTTGTTGATAAAAACAGTTTCCTTATTTTCTCTCATGGTGAAGTTATTTTATCAAGAGTCAGAAAGATTTGTGAATCTTTAGATGCTGACTTATATTTTGTTGACCGAGATGCCAAACAAAGATCTAAACAAAAAATTGAAGTTAACGATAAATTAGCTGATGTTACCAATGTTTTGGAAAATACTGATAGAGCTTTAGAAACTGAATTAAGAGCCATTTCAACTGAACTGGATACTTGGTGGAAAACTGCTAAACTAGAAAAGTCTGTTTATGCTGTTATGAACTTATGTTACTATGATCTAGGGCGTAAGTGTTTGATTGGTGAAGGTTGGGTTCCTAAAGACGATTTATATAAAGTTCAAAATATTTTGGAGCTAATATCAACTACATATTCTCAATCCGATGAGCCAGGTGGATCTTCATTCCCAATCATCATGAATGAAGTTGAGACTACAAGAACTCCTCCAACTTATCACAAAACGAACAAATTTACCTCTGCTTATCAGGCTATGTGTGATTCTTACGGTGTTGCCACTTATAGAGAAGTTAATCCTGCTTTACCAACTGCTGCAACTTTTCCATTCATGTTTGCTATTATGTTTGGTGATTTAGGCCATGGTTTCATTATGTTTTTAGCTGCTTTAACTTTAGTGTTAAATGAAAAGAAGATTGGTTCTATGAAAAGAGATGAAATCTTTGATATGGCTTACACCGGTCGTTACATTGTTTTAATGATGGGTGCTTTCTCTATGTACACTGGTTTCTTATATAATGATGTTTTCTCTATCTCTATGACTTGGTTTAAATCTGGTTGGGCTTGGCCGGAAAGTTGGAAAGAAGGTGATTCAATTGCCGGTCACCAAGTCGGTGTTTATGCGGTTGGTTTGGATCCTGCCTGGCATGGAACTGAAAATGCATTGCTATTCTCCAACTCTTATAAGATGAAATTATCTATCTTGATGGGTTTCATTCACATGTCTTACTCATATATCTTCTCATTAGTCAATGCTCTCCATTTCCATTCTGTTGTTGATATCGTTGGTAACTTCATTCCAGGTTTACTTTTCATGCAAGGTATCTTTGGCTACTTATCTATTTGTATTGTTTATAAATGGTGTGTTGATTGGATCGCCATTGAAAAACCTGCTCCATCTTTGTTGAATATGTTGATCAATATGTTTTTGGCCCCAGGCTCCGTCGACGAACAATTATATCCAGGTCAAGCTACAGTTCAAGTATTCTTATTATTAATCGCTTTGATTTGTGTCCCTTGTTTGTTGTTAATCAAGCCCTTATGGTTCAAGTACAAGCACAGCCAATACGAATCATTGCCAACCCATGAAGTTGAAGCTGCTATAACTGGTGATAGCAACAACTTATTAACCAACTTGAACTTAGATGACGATGAAGAACATGAAGAACATACTTTTGGTGATGTTATGATTCATCAAGTTATTCACACAATTGAATTCTGTTTGAATTGTGTTTCTCATACTGCTTCCTATTTAAGATTGTGGGCTTTATCGTTAGCCCATGCCCAATTATCATCTGTTTTATGGTCAATGACTATTGGGTCGAGTTTTGGTACTACAGGTCTTGGTGGTTCCATATTTACATTCCTAATGTTTGGTATGTGGTTTGTTTTGACTGTTTGTATTTTGGTTGTCATGGAAGGTACTTCCGCCATGTTGCATGCTTTAAGATTACATTGGGTTGAATCTATGTCTAAGTTTTTTGAAGGTGAGGGTATTGCGTATGAACCATATTCTTTTGAAACTGTTTTAACTGTTCCAGAATAGATGATCTAGTTTCATTTTTCCTTTTTATTTGTTTATTAAAGATTACAACATTTCTTTCAACAGGTTAAAACACCAACATATTCTTTTTTACTCTCTCTTAAAAAATGAATAATCTTTTGATTTGATTAAAAGCAAAAAAACATAAGTCTCTTACACACTCTTTTTTCTTTCTTTATTTATCCTTTTTTGTCGCATAGTTTTCTCATATAATAACACTGTTTACTTTACGTTAAATAGTAAGTACATTGTAAAAACAAACAAACAAACAAACAAACAAACTAAAATATACAAAAGAACTAATAATAAAAACAATAGAGGAATCAATTAAGACAAGTGGAAAAAAGAAAAAAATTAGAAAAAAAGGGAATCATTTTAATCCTCTGGGAGTAGGTCCGATTCTGTTTCTAGTAATTAAACGAAACGTAGAATCGTGCAATCTAATATTTCTGATTCTTTCAGAATCAGGTAAAACTTGTCCTCTATAAACTAACTTTTGATCTGCAATTAAAATTCCTTGTAATTTTTTAACTATATTTTTGACATCATAGATAGTATCATCGGGTTTCAAGTTGATCATAAACTTACGTCCTTCTAAGGTACTCAAGAACACACGAACGTCTTGTTCAGGCAAATATGGCATTTGTGATGAATTCTCTCGTTGTGATGGTATATTTGGCATGGTTGGTTTTACAGATTTTGAATTATGAGAGCTTATATGACTTGATTGAGGTCTACTATGAACTCTACTTGAAGGTATGCTTGGAATCCTAACACTTAGAGATTTACTGCTTGACTTATAGTCTGGAATAATTGGGGCTGGATCAATGGATTGTTGAACAAAATCTGGTCCTCTACTTGGAGGTCTGCTTGATTCCCTAACGCTCGGAGGTCTACTTGAACCTCTAATACTTGGAGCTCTACTGCTTGACTTATAATCTGGAATAAATGGGGCTGGGGCATCAGGTGGTTGAATGAATGTTGGTCCTCTACTTGGAGGTCTGCTTGATTCCCTAACACTCGGAGGTCTACTGGAACCTCTAATACTTGGAGCTCTACTGCTTGACTTATAATCTGGAATAAATGGGGCTGGAGCATCAGGTGGTTGAATGAATGTTGGTCCTCTACTTAGAGGCCTACTATTGGAGCTATAATCTGGCGTAAATGGTGGAGCATCAGGTGGTTGAATGAATGTTGGTCCTCTACTTAAAGGCCTACTATTGGAGCTATAATCTGGCGTAAATGGTGGAGCATTAATTGGTGAATTAATGCTAGGAACTCTGCTATGTGACATATTTTTAATGCTTGGAGCTCTGTTTGTGATGTGGGTAGGAGTAATTATATCTGGAGTCTCGTGTGAGTTAAGATCTGAAATAACTGGAATAGGAGCATCAGGTTGTTGAGAAAAACTTGGTCCTTTACTATGGTTCCTAATAGAACCTCTACTTTGAGGACGACTTGAATTTTCAGGAGGTTGAGTAGGAACATTTAGAAATGGAGCTGCATTGAGTGGTTCAGCCATTGAGTTAGCTTCTCCGTTATAAGGCATGCCTCTAAAACTTGAAGCTCTACTTGGGGGTCTGCTTGGAGGTCTGTTTGATTCTCTAACACTTGGAGGTCTGTTTGAACCTCTAATACTTGGAGCTCTACTGCTTGACTTATAATCTGCAATAAATGGGGCTGGAGCATCAGGTGGTTGAATGAATGTCGGTCCTCTACTTGGAGGTCTTCTTGATTCCCTAACACTCGGAGGTCTACTTGAACCTCTAATACTTGGAGCTCTACTGCTTGACTTATAATCTGGAATAAATGGGGCTGGAGCATCAGGTGGTTGAATGAATGTTGGTCCTCTACTTAGAGGCCTACTATTGGAGCTATAATCTGGCGTAAATGGTGGAGCATCAGGTGGTTGAATGAATGTTGGTCCTCTACTTAAAGGCCTACTATTGGAGCTATAATCTGGCGTAAATGGTGGAGCATTAATTGGTGAATTAATGCTAGGAACTCTGCTATGTGACATATTTTTAATGCTTGGAGCTCTGTTTGTGATGTGGGTAGGAGTAATTATATCTGGAGTCTCGTGTGAGTTAAGATCTGAAATAACTGGAATAGGAGCATCAGGTTGTTGAGAAAAACTTGGTCCTCTACTATGGTTCCTAATGGAACCTCTACTTTGAGGACGACTCAAATTTTCAAGAGGTTGAGTAGGAACATTCAGAAGTGGAGGTGCATTGGATGGTTCAACCATTGGGCCAACTTGTTGAGCTACAGAGGATATGGATTCTCTTCTTGACGAAGGAGGGAGTTGTCCAGTAGAACCAGAAAAAGGAGCTGCCAAACGGGTCCCAGATCTTGATATATTTGGAGGTGTAGGTTGAAAAATCGGAGGTGGTTGAGGTGGATTCATTGGTTTAGGTGCTAAGAGGGGGGGCTGCATGGTAGATTGCGGTCTTGTGGGTGCTTGTGAGACAACTCTAGGATTTCTAGTCACATTATCTAAAGGACTTTTACCTCTATCCCCAACACTAGATACTCTATTTCCCATTGCAGTTGGAACCCTACTCCCAGCCCTAGTTGCACCAGGAGTCCTTACTTGTTTAAACAATAATAACGTATCACCATCCTTAATATTGTAGCTTGATAACGTTCTATCATCTTCTAACTGAATAATCATATGCTCTTCCGACACCTTTCCTTTATCTTCTAAAAATGTTTTGACAACTTTACCAGATTTAATTAGTAATTTTTGAATGCTAGCCGGTGTACCTTCTACGACCTGAATAATTGATTTAATTTGATTAATAGTATCCATTGGTTTTACTTCTAATGGAATCATTCGACCTTTAATTGTTTTAACATTAACTAGGAACGTTTCTTCTTTAGGTGTAATAACAACCTTATCTTTAGTTAGTTCGTCAGGAGTTTCAATTTCTTTGGCTTCAGATAATTCTTCGTGTTTCAGTGTTTGCGGTTCAGACTCAAGTTTAAGATCTTTAGAAATTGGTCCAACTCCAACAGCTGGAGTAACACTGGGTGGTAGAGATGGTGGTGGGACCAGTGAGCGGGAAGAACATGATGGAGATAACAGTGGAGGCATTGGTGCAGAGTCAACAATCGGTGGTCCTGAGATATCTTTATTTAAAGGTTCTGTTGTATCATTCGAATGAGGCCCAACGTCTAAAGCTATAGTTTCACCCGACTTTGTTTTAAGTATAATTTGTCCAATATTATTGGATTTCATGGTTAGATGTATTACTGCTCCATCATTTTCAAAATTAACACCTTTTTGTTTGTTAATTTCAGTATTTTTTACTTCAGTGTGTGCTTGTGGAGTTACACTTCGTTGTTTCTTCTGAGTTTCCTGTATTTCTTTCAGCTGAAGTTTCAATGACTTAGTTTCTTTTTTCAGATTTTGAATGAATTTATTTTCTTTATCAGTCAGCACGTTGGCGTCAATTTGATCCAATGAGTAGTTTGGGAGATGCATTACTGGCTGGATTGTGTACGTCTGAGCAGGAATAAGGGCAAGTTTCAATCAGAAAAACTACAGAACTCTCTCCTTAGAGATCTCTATGTACTTTAGTCATTCTACCCGTCGCCGTCGTCTGGCTCTTAAAGGAGGTGAAAAGGGTACTAACCAGAAAGGGAAAATGAACTCTCCTGATGGTGCACGGGTGCGTTGCTTTCTCTTGATTATAGCACGACCATTTTCGCATTTTTTTCCAGCTCCAACCACTTATGGATAAAGTGTTGATCAAGATTGAAGCCCTGATGGAGTGGCATCAACAAATACCAACAAACAACAAATATATCACAAACTTAAACATGTCTCTCGTGCAATTAGGTAATGTCTGCTGTCACTTGCAGAACACAACCATGGCCAAATTACCAGTGGCAAAGATTCCATACACAAAATTACATCTTCAGATAGCATTAGGATTATATAAAGAAGGTTTTATCACTTCTATTCAAAGAGGTTCTATATCAAGTCCTGATTTAACTCCTGTTGAAGTAACACCCGATAACATTGCTACCAGAAGATTGTGGTTAGGATTGAAATATAGAAATAATAAACCAGTTTTAAGTAAGTTCCATTTAATTTCAAAACCAAATAGAAGAGTTTATTGTTCACATAACGATCTAAGAACATTTGCTGCTGGACAAAGATTTTTGTTTGTTAAACCTTTGCAACCAGGTGAAGTTGTCTTTGTCAGAACTAAGTCTAAGGAAGTTATGGGATTGCATGAAGCTGTTAAGAAACATTTGGATGGTGAATTGTTATGTAGAGTTAGTTAAACAAATTGAGGAAAGAAATCAACAATTGTCTGTTACATATACTATTAATATACCATTTCTTGTTCCATTCTGTATATATATATATATATTATGCTTGTCATTTTAATGCATTTATAAAAATTATTCGATTAATTTGTTTATAAGCTGACTGAAGTTTTTCTGTAATTCAGGTTCATACAACAGTCTGAGAAGGTTCAAACGGACTTTTAATTTGTTTTGCTTTAATTGTAATGGATGTGTACTACAATTTATCGTTATCGTAAAACTGCCATTCTGCCACGAGCTTTAAACTTTCAACAACGCGTGAGCTTAAGTTCACTTTTTTCTTGTTTTCAAACTGATTCCACACGTTCCGGTTCAATACTTACAGGTAATTTCTATAATGTCACAAAAAACTATAATAGGGCTGGTTAATTCAACTACTAAAAAGAGAGCTACTTCAAAGATTGAGAAAGCCCCACCAACAAAGATAAAGGCCGGCATAAATAAAAAATTAGTGAAAACAGTTTCTAATAATGTTACCACAACAACACTTCAAAAGGCAGTTAAAATTAAGGGAGCAGAATATCCATATGAATCAAAACGTCTTTCACCAAACTGTAAAATATTAGGAACCCATGGAGTGTTTTTACAATCTAAAAAGTTCTCAACTATAATGGATGGACATCAACAACAAGTTAAAATAGCGGGATTCGATCTTGATGATACTTTAATTCAAACTAAATCAGGAGGAAAGTTTGGTAAATCTCCACGAGACTGGCAGTTTAAATCTTCAAAAGTTTTGGAGAAACTTCAAGAATCTTTCAAAAATACATCAAATTTAATCATTGTTATTTTTACAAATCAAGGTGGTGTCGTTAATAATCCAACCTCTAAAAGTCTTAATAATTTATTGACTAAATTAAATTTAATATTAGATGAGATACCTAAAGAATTGCCTGTTTTAATCTATGGTGCTACCAAAAAGTCTAAAAGTGATAAAGATAAAAAACTGGGCTCACATGATAATATTCATCAATTTTTCAGAAAACCAGACTCAGGCATGTTTCGTCAGCTCCAACAAGATTTAAAAGAAATGGACAAGGCTATTAATGTTGAAGAAAGTTATTTTGTTGGTGATGCTGCTGGCCGTAGAAAAGATTTCAGTGATTCTGATTTAATGTTTGCCAAAAAATTAGGATTGAGGTTTTACACTCCGGAAGAGTATTTTGCCTAGGCGGGTTCAATTAGCTGACTACTTACTTTTGTATGTTTTAAGCGGTGAAGATATATTTCCGAAACTTTAAAGTATACACCATGTATGCATATGTATGGCATCATATATATCTGAGCTAGGCTGCAGTCAAATAGATATGTACATTTAGTTAGTTAACAATAAATCGCATATATTGAAATTGGGGACTCATACGTAATTCAAACATCCAGTTTCAGTTTGACTCTTGATCGATCAAATATAAAACTGAGTAAGTTTAAGAAGTAATCGATCAAACATAATGCATAGAACCAGAAAATCTGCATTGATGAAGATTTGAAAAGATCCCAAAACCCCCCTTAAAACAAAGGATATTTACACAACTTGCCGATCGATCATTGAATTCGGAAAGAATATCGAATATTCCTGGTTGGCGGTCATATGTACGTAATATGTAGATGTAGTGTATCTATCAGCTTCCCTAAACGGGATATGAAACAGATATACATATTCCTATGCTCCTTCAACTTTTATATCGTTCAATAATCCAAATCAATAGATCTATATCTGCATGGTTCATACACAATAACAATCAACCTAAACAAATGTATATGTATATACATGGATACGTGTAAAATAAATAATTGGCGAAATTAATAAAGAAATTGCTGCATGTGCGCATGTTTAATTTTTATAAAGTTTAAATCTGACTTCAGAGTAGCCAAATAGTTGTAATTATGATCTTAATATCGATCTTTCCAAAATTGTTCTAGAATCAATTAGTGTATGTATATGTACAGATTGAATCCCTTAGATATATAAATTAGAATTAGAATTGTAATGTATGTTCCACCGACCGGGACATACATTTTATTTTTTAATAGTTAAAAATTTAATTAATTTTGACATACACTTCATTCCATTCAGAATTTCTCCATTTATTTACTTTATTTACTTTATTATCTTTATTTACTTTGCTATATAAATATAATTGTCGAGGCAGTTACTGAACTTGATATGAACCTACATGTCCGTATTATGTATGAATTGTATTAAATAATCTACTTGGCACATGACTGGATGCCACGTGATACTCAAGAAACTGGAGCCTTTCGCGGCCCAATTTGGGTAATACATAAATAGCTAGGCGGTCCCCGCTTGACTATAGTTTCGTGCGGCGGCTAATGAATCAATATTGCATAAAGAAAAATTGAAACAATATTCTGTATTACTTATCAGCCCCTCCCCCCCTTAGGGATAAATTGTCACTGTTTCAAATCCCAATTTTTTAGTGGTGGTGACTATACCATTCATTGTACTACTAATTCAAATTGATTATCTAGAGGTAAATTCAATAGTGTTGATAGTTAGACGCGGAAAGGTTTACTTGGCTGCAAAGATTACCAGGGAAAGGTTAGCCGCGGGTGCTTTTTTGGGCGGATCACCCATATATCCTGCGGCTGACCTTTGACGAGCACATTGTAATACCGCTATTAGCCGTGGCGAGTTGGTAGGGGGAGGACGGTCGTAGTGGGCAGTCTGGCGGCAGCTGGGTGTTGTCTATTAAGCGGGCCGGGTACGCGGTGACGTGCCGCAGATCTGCTGCGTGGTGCAGGAAAGGTGACATCAGCATCCTCTAGCATCTTCGGTACATGCAAAATTAACGATATCTCTCGACTCCAAAAACGAAAGCGACTTAAAAACAATTTTACGATATTTTAATGGTCCTGACTTTCTTCAAATTTAACAATTTATTTGCAACTTGGTGTTCAACGTCTTCTTTTTGTACACACCCTTGCTTCTTTTCTTTTATTATCGTCTCCAACACAGTCCATACTTCTGGTTTTCCCTTTTCCACCTGCAGGCTATATTACTCATCCATACATCCCGACCGTCCCTAATGTCCTATCCTAACCCTTATTCCACAGGAGCAGGCTCAGTCCCTGGTTATTCGTCACAACAGCCTGCTTCTTCCTCCACGTCTTCGAATACACAGTCTAGTCAGCAGCAACAACCACAACAACAGCAGCAACAACAGCCAGGCATGCCTTTGCAACAGCAGCAATATCAATCTTACAATCCTCAATACCAATCTTCTTATGTTGGTTACTCCAGTTTACCTTCGAATCAGGCCGCAAGACCAGTGGACTACGCTTACCAACTGCGTTATCAACAACAACCTCAGTACTCCAATCAACAATACAATTCATCGCAGGCTATAGCTGGAACCTCCCAATCTTATAGTAACGCTCCGTTAGGTTCTTACGCTTATACAAGTAATCACCCTGTCGATTCTTCCTCACCAAATGATTATCAACAGCAATCATCGACTCAACACTATGCTAATACTTATACAGGATATTATAATCCCCAACTGCAGTCTCCTCAAATGGCGAGTCAGCAACAAGTGCAGCAAACTTCTTACTCTCAACCTGCCTATCAAGCTCAACAGTATAAGCCTTTCCAATCAGCTGGAACTAGTTCATATACTTTAAATGCAGTTCAAGGTTTACCTCCTACTCCTAAACAACAAACTTCAGCTACAAGTCCAAAGAAATCTCCTTCGTCATCTCATCATCAGAGATCCGCCTCTTCTTCAAATTCTCAGCAGCAGCGTAAGCCGTCTACTTCTGCAGCTGATTACGTACCAATTAGTCCGACTGTAGGTCAAATCCACCCTCCCGGTTTACGTCCAAAGATAACAACCACCATGTGGGAAGATGAAAAAACTCTTTGCTATCAAGTCGAGGCCAATGGTGTTGCTGTTGTCAGAAGAGCCGATAATGATATGATCAATGGTACTAAACTATTAAACGTTGCTAAAATGACGAGAGGTCGTAGAGATGGTATTTTAAAATCGGAAAAGACAAGACAAGTTGTTAAAATTGGTTCGATGCATTTGAAAGGTGTTTGGATTCCTTTTGAAAGGGCTTTGGCAATGGCTCAAAGAGAAAGCATTGTTGATATGCTGTATCCTTTATTCGTTAAAGATATTAAAAAAGTTATTCAGCAAGGTACACCTACCAATCAAGTTGGTCAAATTAGTTTAACTAGGCCCGAAGATAATGTTTCTACGGCTTCTGCTGCTCCTATTTCTGCTTCTGCTGCCCCTACAAATGCTTCTCCTAATGTTGATAAACCTGTTTCCACTTCCACTGCCAAAAATGTTTCTTCGAGTGCTGGTTCTAGTATTTCACATTCTATTCCATCAAATTCTGGTACTGCTAGTACTGCTAGTACTGCTAGTACTTCAAATACAACTTCCAATTCCTTAAGTTCAGTTCCTGAAACTGTCAAAGCTGATTATAGTAATTATTCTTCAAGTTCATCTACTGCTCAACAATCTCAAGGTTCCCATCCTTCTTACCCTTACTATCAATCTCAAGCCGGTGTTGGAACTCCTTCAACTCTTCCTCAACCCCAATCACAATCCGGTAATTATTATTACAGCAGTTATTATCAAGGTGGTGGACAACCACAACAACCACAACAACCACAACAACCACAACAACCACAACAACCACAACAACAGCGTCAGCAGCAACCAACTACCGGTCAAGCCTATCAATCCACAGTCAATAGTGTTAATCAAAATACCAGTAACTCCTCTTCAGGTTACAATCAATACCCATACAATAACACTAGCACGGATAACGAACAACATAAATAATACCATTTTGGATTAACTGGGATTTTCTTTCTTGCTTTACTTACTTAAATAATATGTGTGCACTTATTTGGAAATGGAGATTAAATACAAAAGTTTGTATAAAATAGAATATATATTAAAGAGAGTGAAATATATCGAATTCCAAATCAAGAAGAATAAAACAAAATTATTTAAAAAGCTTTTGTTTAACTGAATATTTGAAAAAGAAAAAAAATATTAAAAGAGACGATTGACATATATATTCTTTATTCATTGTTGTTTTTCATTTTCTGATTGTTACATTATAATTGTGATTAGCTCTTTTTTTTCTTGTATCTTTATTAAATTATTAGATATCATTACTCACCTTTCCACTATTTTAAATTGCTTTGCTTTGCTCTTGTGCCTTCGTTTTTGTTTTTGTTTTTGTTTTTTTTGATTTTTCCTGCTTTTTCCTGCTTTTTCTTTCCTTTTGTTGTTTTTTGTTTGGATTTTTGTTATTGTAATTGAAACTATGCAAGACATATACTTTAAATTATTACTACACTAGCTTGTTAATATTCTTCCCATTTTCTTATCCTTTTTTTTTAATTTTATCTTTTCAATTTGTTTTTTAGTTAATACATACTTAGTACGTTACCTTTATTGCTTTTATTATTATTATTATTACGACTACTACTACTATTATTATTATTATTATTATTATTTTCACCATGTTGTTACCATGCATATAAGTCAAATTTTATCTGTCAAATACCTTCTGGTCTAGCTTTCGTTTCTATAATTTGTTGGTGTCCTTTTTTATACAGCTCACAATTACTTCATTTTGATCTTCAAAACTGTTGTTTTCTATTTCTTTTCTTTCATTCTTTCTGTCTTGTTTTATCCCTTTAAGAGTATGTTAATTTCTTTTTGGTTGTTTGTAAGTGTTTTGCTATAATATATTCTATTCACTCTCTGTACAAGATAGATCGATCTTAGCTTAGATCTACTTACGGATCTGTATGTGTAGAACACGTATATTCTATCATGTACGGTGTATAAGCTAATCTGAGCTATATGTCTCAGCAGTAAAAGCAGATAGGGTTTACTTCTTCTTAATCGATTACGTATTCGGAACATCATCATCATCATCATCATCATCGCTTCCGATTGATCTCCTCTCGCTTCAACGTATACATATGCCTGCCTCCCTTCTTCTTCTGTCTCACGGATCCTCGTGTACTGAATTTCAATTGGACAACTTCCACTTATTGTGCACCAAAGAAGATCTATATAAATACAAACCGAAATCACAGATATAGATAACATAAAAACATGATTAAACCAAATTATACATACACACACACATGGTTGTTTCGACATGATTAATTTATAATGACAAGCTCAAATTTTCGGGGATCTCAGTTGTACATATCAGCTTTAATTGCCAAATGTAATTTAGTATTTTTTCAATTATTCTCATTCTCATAATACATGCACAAGCTTTGTACACAGCTTGATCATTACGTACGTCTATTAGAGTTGAAGTTAAGATGCTGTGGCTATCTATACATATATGTATGTATATATGAATCATGAAGCACAACGCAGCTAGATCTGTTAACAGCTGTATAGCCTGAGATCTAATTTGATCTCTCTTCTTTTTCTGGATCTCTCATATATTTGGCGGCTATATATAAAATTCGTTAAAAATCGATAAACTTCTGCACTGGTGCAGTGGCTCACAGCAAGCTTCCATGCAGATTCAAAGCCCACATACCAAGCTATATTCCAAATAATATACCGCCACAGATAATTTAATATCAATCCGTCGATCCCCCTTTCGTTTAATATAATATAATCAGGGATCACAATTGGGAAATTTTTAGCTCAATTGGCCGATATCCCGATACGTCGAGGCCTTTTTATACAAGCAAATTGGTATCCATTTTAATTGCTTCGACTTGAATTGAAATTGCAAGGTGGGATATATAAGCTGAAATTATGGGAAGACATATATATTAATTGGGTTACATTGGTATATATACCGACTTTATTCTATGAACGTTTAAAATATGTACAATTTTCAAACTTAAATGTGCGTTCCCACCCACGGGCAGGTAAAAAAATCTATAGCGCACGTACCTGGGTGCGTGTACATTTTGCTATATAGTTTACTATAGTTTGCCGTACAGAAGTTCACACCTACATCTGTACGAAGTAAGTTCACTGAATATGTTCATACACATCTATATGTATATATGTATGCTAATTTTCACAAAGCTGGCGCTTGCCTAACCATCAACCATCATTCCCGGATTTGTCGAATGACATGCATTTTTAAAATCTACAATTAATTGGAAATATCAAACTTTGGAAAAAAAATAAAAAAACAATGAAGGTCGTACCCGGACTCGAACCGGGGTTGTCCGGATCAAAACCGAAAGTGATAACCACTACACTATACAACCAACTTCTGCTTTGTGAAAACAAATAATTGGTGAAGCATCTAGTAGGTAATTTCAAAAATTTATATTGTGGGTACTTATTTTGGTCTCGTCAGCGGCCTGGACAATTTGATCCTCGAAATATTATGGGCATTTATTTCGGTCTCTATCGCCCCCATCTCTTTGGGGTTTTTCTAGCTTACTAGTCTTTTCCCCTTAAAATCTTCTGTATATTTTGTTCTTCTGAATAGGATCCTTGACAGTTCCTTCTAGGGGGGTATTTATTGTATAGGTTAAGATAAGAATATTTCGTTTTAAAAAACAAAAACAAAAAGACATTGTTAGCAAGATCCTAATTAAGTTACTCAGCAAGAAATCTTTCAGTCTCACAAGTCCTTCACCTTCCGATCTACTACCGATCGGTTTATGTATGTGTCCTGAAAGTTAGTTGTACTAAATATATAAATGAGATAAAACCAAAGTAAGTTATGTAGGAAAGTCCGCGTTATAAGCAAAAAATAAAAAAAGGCAAAGACTAGTTTTAGCTAAAAAGAAACAAGGAAAGGAAAAACAAGGAAAATGAAATATGTAACAAGAAGGGACAAATTGGTTGATTGGTTACATGACTTGAAAGTTTTGTGGATTCTGAAGCGTTTTTATTTGGCTTGCGTAATCAATTACATAGGCGTTTGTTTTCTAACCAGGCAGCTCCCTCTGTCTACCTTGTAGCTCAAAAGATTTTTGATTACATATGGTTTCTTTCTTTTCTGGAACGTGAAGGTTTAAAATAGACATTAAGAAATTAAGTTCTACAAATGTTTTATTATTTTATACTTAAATTTAGCGGAGAGTTAAATTTTTTCTTGCCTTATGAATGAAAGTAAAGGTTTTTATAATTTCGCAGTAAAATACATAAGTGAAAAGGGGTAGTATGCTATTTAGACAAGTTAATGTCATTGTGCTATTTGACTTATTCTCATTTTGAATTCACAAATTTATTCAAATCAACTTAGTAGTAATCGACAGTCAATATTCATTCTCAATCGAACTTGAAAATGAAACGAAACCTGTTTAAATATTATGAAAGTTCTAGTTGAATCAGGCGAAACATGTTCTAACTGAGTACCTCTGTCATATCCAGCATCAATTATTTCAAATCAATGGCTCTTGTAGTTTATTATCAATGCTCCCTGTTTCAAGAGTTCTCTGACAGTTATGATTCTCGGCGTACTTTTTGGCAAGTTCTTATGATCAAATCCAAGTCCAGGAAGCCATGATCACTCTTATGATTGGAGCACCCACATGGCAACTTGACATGATGTTGGGATGCTCGTAGTATCCTGAGTAAGGTGCTTTCAACTCTTGGTGTCGCGCAAAAGCCAACTCTTCAGATTTCCGAAATCTTGGAGGTGGTATGATTAAACGATTACAGGCTATACTCCATTTAGCATAAGACCCAATTTGATTTCCACCTTTTTTTCCCTAATTTTAGAAAATTGCAATGTGCTGTTCTTCTTAATTTATAAGTTTATGAAACTCTTATTCCGATTAATGAGAACTCAACGAAGATACATCTTTGTAATTGCACTTATCTCAATTGTTTTTTATCATTTCTATAGGTACAGCTCATCATTTTCTCACACTGAAAAAAAAATGGCAACTAAAGCAGCTTCGAAACAAATCATAGTCATAGGAAGTGGTTTAGCTGGTTTGACATCGGCTTACACTGCATTGAGTAGTGGCTTGAAAGTCACAGTATTAGAAATGGAGTCTAAGTTTGGTGGTAATTCAATTAAGGCTTCTTCAGGAATAAATGGTGCCCCGACCAAATTTCAACCTCTATTTGATGATCTCTTCTACCATGATACTTTACAATCCTCTGGTGAGATATATAGGATCTCAAAAAATAAAGCTGAAAGAGAAGCATTAATGCAAACTTTAGTTAATAATTCTCAGAGTGCTGTTTATTTCTTAACTGATACAATTGGTGTTGATTTATCTGTTGTTTCACAATTAGGTGGCCATTCCAGACCAAGAACTCATAGAGGTTCAGGTAAACTACCTCCTGGATTTGCTATCATTTCAACGTTACTAAAGAAAATTCAGTCTGAGTTTGAAGATTTGGTCACTCTGAAATCTGAGTGTAGAGTTACTAAATTACTAACTGATGACAATAAACAAGTTATTGGTGTCGAATATGAAGATAAATCAAATAATAAAGTTGAGAGTTTGTTTGGACCTGTTATTGTGGCTGCAGGTGGATTTGCAGGTGATACTACTGGATTGATTGAAAAATACAGACCTGACTTAGTTGGTTATCCATCTACTAATTCCCCAAGACAAGAATCATTATCTCTGCTAACTGCAATTGGTGCTCAATTGATGGATATGGAGTCTATTCAGGTTCATCCAACTGGTTTTGTTGACTTCAATGATGAGTTATCTCAAGTTAAGTTTTTAGCTGCTGAAGCATTAAGAGGTCATGGTGGTATTTTAGTTACACCACAAGGTGACAGATTTGTTAACGAAGTTATGAGAAGAGATCAAGTTACAGATGCTATTATTGAAGCTTGCCCAGCTGTGAAAGATGACGAAATTAAGCAGTGGGATGCATTTTTAGTAATGGATGAAGGCTCGGTTAATAGTATTAAACCTAACGTTGATTTCTATATGTTCAAAAAATTAATGTTCAAGCACAAAGTCTCTGAATTAGAAAAAACGTTACCTAATATCAAGCAGACATTAATCAAGTATTCTGAATCCGTTAAGAAACAAAAGGATTCTGAATTTGGTAGAGATCATTATGGTTCATGGAATTTAGATCCATCTGAAATTTCAGATGATACTGAGATTTATTATGGAAGAACAACCCCAGTTTTGCATTTCACTATGGGTGGTGCTAAGATTAATAAAGAGGCTGAATTCTTAAACGACGAAAATAAACCTATTAAAGGAATTTGGGGTGCTGGTGAAACAACTTCTGGAGTCCATTCAAGTAATAGATTAGGAGGTTCTTCTTTATTAGAATGTGTTGTTTTCGGTACAATTGCTGGTAGCCATGCTTCTAGTGCTTTGAAAAGTCATTTGTAAATAAAAGAATGACTTACTTTTTGTTTATAGTTCTCTCTCTTAGCTATGAATAACGATGTTCTCTTTAGACTCTCTTTGTACGTGGAATAAAATTTACTAGTAGTAATGCTCTTCTCTCTTTGAAATCCCGAGACTTCTGATTGTAACGACCTTATCAGTGATTGCTGAGGGGTCACTGCCTGATTGGCGAATGACAACAAAAGTACTATATATCTGGGTAGCCATATATACCTGTGCTTACTTTACGGAACCAATCCAGCTTGTTCAACCGATAACAGATATCCAAGTGCGTAAAGTTACTAATTACTAGGGCAAGATTCCCGACTTATTTTCAATATTACAAACTTACTTACTATCAACACCATCCATTTCCCAATTAATTCTTCCTCGGAATTCACAAGCCTATACATTAATTCTTCCATCTATAAAAATCCATATCATATCGTGATTGAAGGTTCAGTGTATATCGCGTATTCCTGGCCATTGCTTACAAATCTGTAGGATATTTGTAAGAAAGTTCAGAAATCAAGGTGTGCAGCAGCACATCCTCGGATAAGAATTTGTCTTCCTTCTGTCTAGGCTTGGAACAAAGCTCCGAGTTGTGTATATAAAACACTGATTTCCACTTCTTATTGGGCAGACCATGCTTACTTCTTTCTCATATCATAATCATCAATTCACAATCATATAATTACAATTCAAATTACATAATCAATCATGGGTTATCCAAAAATTTTAGGTGGTGTTTCTAGACAAGTAACTCCAAAAATCTACACACATTCCACTGGTTTCACTAGAATGGATAGACTACACTTCGGTGCTAGAATGAGTCTTATTAAGACCGGGGATTCTAAGTTTGTTATTTATTCAACTATTCCATATGATGATGGAGTGATCAAATCTATTAATGCTTTACTGATTGAAAAAGGTGATCTGGCTGCTAATGAATTGTTTGTTGATAAAGTTACCCACATTATTATTCCAGATACTGAACACACTATGGCTGTATTACCATATAAAGAAAAGCATCCAAATATCAAAATTATTGGTATCACTGGTTGTAACGAAACAGTTGATGCTGCCATTGACTATAAGATTGGTGATGAGTTAGGTCACAAGATTTTAAAGAAAGATTCATTGATTAAATTAGGTATTCCTGAAGATTCAGATATCATCAAGAACAATTTTGAACTCATGTTTGTTCCATCTCATGCTAACAGAGAATTGGCACTTTACGTTCCTGAACAAAAGACATTGTTAGAGGCCGATATATTTTTCAATTTCCAATTCGATGGTAAGAAGAATCCAAACTGTGATCTTTTCAATGAACAATTTGAGGGTAAAGATCCTCATTCCGGGTTTTATGGTTGGATTACTAAGAAATTTTTTACTCCTGGTACTTACTTAAACAATAAGCTTCTTTCTAAAGTTATTATAGATCCTGTTGCCGCTGGAAAAGCTTTTTCAAGTATTGCTAACGAATGGACATTCGATAAGATTATTCCTTGTCATGGTGATACGGTCGACAGAAATGGTAATGCTGTCTGGAAGGAAGCATGTGGAGTTTAATTTAATTTATCTCATATCAGTTAATATCATCGCACTTATGACCTTTTTAACTTCTTTTTTTTAGTCAATTCATCTTCAGTGGGTATTTTGTGACACCTTACATTTTGCTTAATTTTATATCTTTAATCTCAATTATTTAAGTACTATTTTGTAATCGTACCTTGTGTCAGGTACTAAGCAGAAAGCTGTCCTCGCTGCGATTTGCGATTTGCGATATGCTGAGCTAACACAGTTACTACCTACTTCTAGAAAGAACTAAGGAATAAGGCCATAGATGGTTTCTAAGATTTAATTTAACAAATTCTTCAAGTGAGCTTTGCTATCCTTGGGGTTTCTTCAATTTCTTCCAAATTGAAGAAGGAGTTGCCCTTCAAAGTTCAACGGCCAGCGCAATAGACTTTTGTAAATGGTAGTCCATACATAAACTAATAATTCAGATAACCTAGTTACTTAAACAACACAAAAGAATATAAATAATATACAACAAAAGAATTGAAAAGCTAGTGGTGCTTGAAAGTAGTACAAATTCGGCATAAACTTAGAAGAAGTTTAAAATCACGATCTGGTGGAAATAGTGAGACTTTTGTTTAACATCAACAACATCAATTCTTAATGTTACGCTGTTTGAAACCTTCTCGATACATTTAGGTAAATATAATTTTTTCTGATACCCAAATTCAATATTTCTCTAATTAGGTTTTAAAACTGGCAATATGTAAACGCAAAGCAAAGTATAGCCCCATTCGTTAATGAATAGAATATATCTCTATAAACTTTATATAATGTTTTGATATTGTTCTCGAACTGAAATTGATTCAAATGAACACATCAATTTACAAAATTCGTGGCATGTTATTATATCCTTCAAATCCAACCCAAATTTAAATTATCGGGAACATCAACATTAATTAACTTCAGCTTTTCTCCTTTAACAGTATATCTCAATTTTCGTATCGATAATTTTCTTATAGATGAATAATGTAAGAGACTATAATAATTGGAAGTATTTCTCAACTTTCTAGATTTTTCAATTGCTCCAATAATCATACTAGAATATCTTGTTTTCAATAGCATGAGGTATATTATTGTAGAATATCTTATATAATCATTTGATTTTCATAATCACACTTATTAAATTGGGGGAATAGTTTCAGACAAATATTATCTCTTCTATACCTACGGTTTTTAAAATAGTCAAAAAAAAAAAAAAAACTCATAAATTGACAAATCTGATTAACAGTGAAAGCAGAAAATGTATCTTCGTTGAATTCCGTTGGTGTTGAATGTATCGTTATATCGTGAGTTCTAATAGTGTTTGTATAATACACCTAATATTTCCATGTATCACTTTTATTGTTTTTGTTTGTGCCAATTCTTGCAGACAACTCCCTTTTATATAGCGAGAAGTTTTCCCATTTGCTAAAAGAAAAAAACTATGTCGTAACCCAGCCTGCCTTTCATTTTACAACAATTGTATGATGTTCGTTACTGCTCGAGAAGAGCGAGATAAGATCACAAATCTGATTGTATAGTCACTTTTTCGTGAGTTCGAATTGATCTATCCTAGATAACTGTAATGAAAACTTGATGTGTATAATATCCCAATTATCTTTAGTCCCAAACGTATAAACCAATATATTAGCTGGGGGTGATAGCTTCTAAATCATATACAAAAACAGAGCTGCTAGCAAGTCAATAAAAGGTCGACCGACGATGTAGACAGGAGTTCCGAATTGAAAGCTAAAGTTTATTTTGAACCCCTTGATAGAACTACTCATTTTTATCATTCTTCTACTTATTTCAATATCAAATACATTTAGAGCCGCTGTAACCATTTTGTAATTGTAACCAACATTAAGTTGAAAGTGCCGCTAGCAGGTCCTGTGCTGACGTAATATAGTGCGTAATTCAGTCCTGGTTACACGTCAAAGAGGCAAGGAATAAAGTGAAGATGGTTGGTTACTAGGCAGATTATACTAGACAACACCTCATCTCCTTCTTTTTCTTTTTCACTCCTAGCTATTTGTTTTTTATTACTATTCACCCATCTTTCATCATCAAATCATCATGACTTCTAAAGCTGTTATTATGGTATGTGCTCCTTCTGTCTTTGACAGCTATTGTCTCACCTGATTGTGGGGAGACAATTGCATCGGAAGTTCTTCTCCCATTTACTAATACTAACACCAACTGTCCTCTTTATATAACCACAGGTCGGTGGATCTTCTAGAGGTACCAGATTTAGACCTTTGGCGTTAGACCAAGCCAAAATCTTATTCCCAATTGCTGGAAAACCGTTGCTATCTCATACAATTGATTCAGTTTTAAAAATCGAGGCAATTACTGAGATTTTATTAATTGGGTTCTATGATCCTAGTGTTTTCACTGAGTTTATTTCTTCTTTTAATGCAAGAATGAAGTATCAAAAGAGAACTTGTGTTATTAAATATTTAAAAGAATTTAAAGCACTGGGCACTGCTGGAGGTTTGTACTACTTCAAAGATGAAATCATGAAAGGTAACCCTGAAAGTTTTCTAGTTATTCATGGTGATATTGCTTGCTCTTTCCCATTACAAGACATAATTGATTTTTATGAAGCTAAGCAAGGCTTAAATAATGGTAAGTTGGATGCTGTTATGTTGGGTGTTAAACCTTCAGATTATGATTTGTTTATGGCTTTAAATGACTCTGATAAATCTTCATTAGGTGTTATTGTCTCAGACAAAACTACCGGTAAAGTTGTGCATTATGTTGAAAATCCCGAAACAAAGTTATCCACTATTATCAATGGTGGTATTTATCTATTCAATGATCATTTATTCAGAAGATTGGCTAATGCTAAGATTTCTAAATTAACTACGTTAGCTAATGATGTTTATGCTCATGAAGACGAAGATATCATTTCAATGGAAAAGGATATTTTGAGAAACTTACCTGAATTTGGTAACACGTATGTTTATGAATATAGAGGTTTCTGGAAAGCTATTAAGACACCCGCCGATGCATTAACTGCAAACCAACTTTATTTAGAGAAGATTAAAAGTGAAGGTAGTTCACCAAAACAATTGGCTTCACCAGCCACGGTTGCAGCAATCCCATTGCATCGTAGAACTGATACTGTTGATAGAATTATTTTACAACCAGCTTCAATTAACATTGTTCCTCCAGTTTTCATTCATCCCTCCGCTCAAATTGATTATTCCCAAGGTACTAAGATTGGCCCTTATGTCTCAATTGGTGAAAATACAGTTATTGGTGCCGGTTCAAGACTTTCAAATTCAATTCTTTTAAATGATGTCACCATCGGTAAGAATTCATTAGTTAGAAACTCAATTATTTCTTATAAAGCAAGTATTGGGAACTGGAGTAGAATTGAAGGTACTGGCGTCGACATAAACTCAATTACCGAAATTGTTAAAAAGAAGGGTGCTGAAAAATACAAAGAGATAATGGCAACCCATGAATCATTTAAGGTTATTGGTATTAAAGATTCTGGTAATATTTCAATTTTAGGTTCTGGTAATAATGTTAGCGATGATGTTTACTTATTGAATTCTTTCATATTACCAAATAAGTCTATCAAACATGATGTTAAATATGAAATTATTATGTGACCTTGCTTTCATTCTGCCTTTTGTCTTGCTCAAATAGATGTGGATAGATTTTTTAAAAGTATCTGTTGTTGTTTCTGGCTTTTTATCCGCTTTTTCCCTTTGTTTTAGTTGTTTACTTTATGTCTCGCCGAATATCTTATATATCTACTTTTGTCACGCATACTGATTCTGATTTCTGAAATTAAATAGAATAAAAAACGCTACATTTTTTATTATATAAAGTTATCAAAGAACTCATGTAAAAACCTGTAATACACACTATATATAGAAAAGAGTGGAAAAAGTAGAAAAAAACGACTTCATGTATCACTTAAAATAACAATAATAAGAAAAAAAAACAGTTAGCACAATGAAGGGTTAAGTGAATTAAAATAATAAAAAAAAAAAGAGATAGCAAGCTTTTTTTTAGAAAAACAATCTTTTGATGTTAAATATTTACATGACTTTTGGTTGAGAAGCCATATATCTATCAGTAGAAATAATACTAGATTGTCTTGAACCCACATTTGATCTTAAACGGTCTAACAAAGTACTTGAAACAGTGGTCTTTTCAAACTTAGAGTTAACCTCTAACATATCTTGCAGTGAATTGTTGGTTAATTTTTCGGTACGATATCTTTCATAATAGATAGTTTGAGTAGTTTCTTTCAAATCTTGTAAACTGGCACCTAACAAGCAAGTTCTTAAAACCAAGAAATCATTATGAGTTGGATCATCAACTCTAACAACACCAAAAGGTAACTTTCTAACTTTGAATTCTTCTTGATCAATAATCATTCTATCAATACCAGAAACAATAGCAAATGGGACAATTTCACTTAATCTACCTGGGAAAAATTCATCTTCTAAATCTTCAAAACAAATCGTAAAGTCATAAATTTCAATGCCATTACTTCTAATATCTCTTAGAATTAACTTCTTGTTTAATTTGACTTCGTCTTCTGTTAATAAATCAGCTTTTGAAATAATTGGAACAACATTACATCTAGTGCTTAATTGTTTCAAACATTGTATGTCTAATTCACGTAGACCTTTACCAGTTGGTCTAATAAAGTATAAAGCAGCATGAATACGGGAATCTCTGGATTTGCTGGATCTTTGAATTCTACATTCTTCATCTAACATGATATCAAATTGTCTTTCAACATATTGAATAACATTACCTGTGCATTTGCTGTTATCAATAAAGTCACCAAAACCAGGAACCAGAGTGATATCTAAATTAATTTGAGTACCACCTTCATAAATCTTAGCTTTATGTTGTTCAATTGATAATTCAGCTGGAACACCACGATTAGTGGCAACTATGTCTTCGTCGCAAAGAGTGTTGATAAAAGTGGATTTCCCTGTACCAGTTTGACCTAAAACTAAGATGTTTAATGAAAGTCCACGCTTTAAGAACTTTCTTTGACGGATTTCTTCTGTGGTTAACTGTTTTTAATGAAAAGAGGGCGAAACAAAGGGAGTCAGTATAAGGCATAATCAAGTAAAAAAGAAGAGCCTTCAATGTGATACATACAACGTGTTGTTTCAATGTTGCACTCATTGGAGGAGGGTTGCTGTTCTTGTAGAGGAGGAGATATAATTAAAAGAAGAACAAATATAAAGCTAGTAAAACAGTTAAGAAGAAGTAAAGGAGAAGCAACTACAAATTCGGGGATGGATGTTGGTGAGGAAGCATATCTTTGTGCTACCTCTTTTGTTCGGACCCTGCTTACGTCAGCAGCGAGCGGATCAAATCGAGTTGGCCACCTTTTCGAACTTCTCTCTGTTCAACTTTGGGATGTTGTTCAACACGTGGAAGTGAGAGTCCAATGGCGTCAATAGTCTGCCTAACTCAACAAATTCCTGGAAGCACTTCCACACCTCATCCACAGAACAGTTCAAGTCGCCTTCCAAAAAGCCACTAGGTAGAACTGTCTGCTCTTTCTCAGCACCAATGATCACACCGAGCGCACACACTGTTCTGATATCGTGAAGTAAAATCAAAGGCACTCTTGAGGAAATCTCCAAGAAGTTGCAACAGTGAGTGAATATACCTTTAGACTTTAAAGTCCATTCATCTGATAATGATTCCAGCGTATCATCATTTAATTTCAACACATCTAGACAGATCTTATATGGATTTTCAGGGGTCACTTCAAAGCACAATTCTTCTAAAAGTAATTCTTCCAATCTGGTTAATAAATCTTTCCATTTCCAATAAATTTTGGAGTCTTCATCAATCACCTCTGTAACAGTACCTTGGAAAGCTATCTTTGAGCAAACTTTAACAACATCACCTAATCTTCTTCTACACTCTTCGGATTTGCAAGCAATAAATAACGAGGCAGCAGCAATTTCGAAATAATGATGAGTAACCATATCTCTCTTCATATAAAATCTGTGAAAAAAATATGAACCCGTCAAGGCAACAGAACGTGATAGTCTAAGTTGACGACAACAATTGAACATGTAAAACATTCCTTTACATCTCTTTTGGATTTCATCTTGTATTTTAAGTCTCTTCCGTTCGTCTAGAAGTCTTCTTGAAGGCGTAGTGTTTTTCAAATCATCCATAGTGAACAACCAGTCACTTGGAGGGATATCTATGAGACCATCCCAGTAGTCCTCTGAATTGTATTCTGTTGTGCTTGTAGCCGGTGTTTTTGGTGTTCTTGGAGTCACTGGAGTGGCAGTTCCACTATTTCTTTCTCTGTAGACTGGTGCACTCTTTCTAGTCGGGCTCCTATCTGTTCTTGATAAACTTTCAGTAGCCATTGTTGATGAAGACTATGTATTTGGTGACTAGAATGAACGTTCTGCTAGAAGTGCCAGGAAAAGAGTGAAAACAAATTTGTATGTGTGAAATTAAATTTACCTGCTTTTGTGGCGCGTAATTATGGCTGAGCATTTACTGGGCCACTAAGCCCCTTAATTTAACAAAAGAAAAATAGTGTTCTATTACTTTTAATGTACAAATAAGATAGGAAAAAAGAAATGCATAAATGTATGAAAATGAAATTGATTTCTAATTAACCAATTCATTCATCTTATTAATCGCGTAGTCCAAAATGAAACTTTGTTCAACAAGATCATCAAATCTTTGGTAATGACGCTCACTGTAAGGAATAATAGCATCAATGTAATTCATAATACCTGTAATTTGATATAATTTCTCCATATCACAGTTTGTTAAAATGGCTTTGATCAACTTTTGAGCAACTTCAAATAATCTAGCGTTAGTGTTCCAATCTCTGATTCTTTTAAATAATAATAAGATCTTATCATCTTCTAATTCACTGATAGATCTTTCTAATTTCACTGAGCCTAAAATTGATTGTTTATCATCATTAGCAGATATACATGATTTCAACACATTATATAATCTCATCGGATGATCTAATTTCAAAGCCAATAGGAAAGCATTACACCAATCACCTTTGTTAATGTAATTCTTTAATGATTGTTCTTCTTCAACTCTAACCTTTTGGGCGTTATCATCGAGAGCTTTACTCTCTTCAGTATTATCTATCCATATAGTGATTGAACCATCCGCATCGGCAGTAATAAATTCTTCCCCATCATTCTTCACACAAAGAGCCCAAATTCTGTTATCGTGGTTGTCTAAAGTTTGAACACAATCACCGGATGATAATTCCCACACTTTAACCAAACCTTCGGCACAAGCACCAACAATAAATTGATTCTTAGAAATAAATGAAACACGCTGGATAGCATTTGATTGTCCCTGGAAAGTCTTGGTACATGTGAAGTCCTCTAAAGACCAAACTTTAGCAGTTTCATCACCTGAACCTGTAACTATTAATCTATCGTAGACACAGAATCTAATATCATAAATCGGTCTTTTATGACCCTTCAACACACCAACTGTTTCACCAGCTTGCAAATCCCAGATTTTAGCTAATTTATCATGACTTGCAGTAGCTAAGAAATCATCGTTAGGGCTGATATCAATGGCATGAATCATTTTGTCGTGAGCTTTTCTAGTATAGTCAGAAGTTTTAATGACTTTAATATCTGAGCTTTTATCTGGTTTAGGAATGGACCATTTCTTAATTGTCAAATCTTCAGAGGCCGTAATCAAAAATTTAGGGTATCCTTGTATTGGGGTTCTTGGTAACCCCACTGCAGTAACAGAGGAAGCATGACCTTCAAATAAAGCATAGCAAGCAAATTTACCAGATTCTTCGTTAAATCTCCATAGTCTGGCTGTATTATCTTTAGCTGCAGAAGCAATCCATAAACCATCTGTGGTTGTATCTATTGTGTTTAATAAATCTGTGTGGCCTTCATAGATGTCCATTTCTAATGGATTATTGACCAAATCAACAATACGTAACGCAGGGGAATTAGTAGCTAATGCAAGCTTATCAAATGATGGGCCAACATATCGCATATCAGCAATAGTACCATGATTACCGGCCATTCTTCTAATTGCTGGGAGAATATGATTAACTTCTTCTAGGTCAACAGATATATCCAAATCAACAATTGTTTGATCCGAAAGAATCAAGACTAAACGATCTTTGTCTTCTAAAAGCTCGATAACTTCAATAACAGAAGTCTCTTCAGATGTTTTTAAAGGTCTATTTGAAGAAGCTATTAATGTTTCCTTTTCAGTATCCCAAACTTTTAATAAACAGTCATCACCTGCTGTATATAAATATTCTTGATCCTCAAATTCAAGAAAGCCAGCACTTTCAACAGATTGCTTGAGAGGTATCGTTTTAATTTCTTTCCATTTTTGAGTATTCCATAAAATTGCAATATTATCTCTTCCACCACTTACAAATCGATCACCTGTAGGGTTGAATGCGACACCTCTAACAGCTGCACTGTGTTCGTTCATTGTTGCCATACATTTTCTTTTGACTAGATCCCAAACTTTAACGGTACCTCTGATGTCTCCAGAAGCCAATTTCCAGTCCTTTGAATTTAAATCACCGTAGAATACCAATGCTGATAAAGTTGAACCATGACCTTTGAAATTATGTGTAATAAAAGATCCTTCAATATCCCAAACAACAACACTACCATCAGTCAAGCCAAATGCAAATAAGGTAGAAGTTTGATCAACTGCTGAAATGTATGAAGCTGCGGATAATTTGAAAGTTTTAGTAAAAGATGAAGTTTCTAAGTTAAAGATCTTTAATAATTGAGATTGTAATAAAACTGCTAAATATTTTCCATCTGGAGTTAATTTCAAAGTTGTGATAACATCTTCACCTTGGATTCTATGAACCACCTCGTTTGTATCTCTATTGATAATCACTATATCTTCAGATGCTGCTGTGGCCATAATTGAGCCATCTCCGGAAATTGTTGCACTGGTGGAATCCACAAAAAATGGTTCAATATCAATCTGTTTATAGCTTCTCTTTGTTTCTCCTGAATCCATTTTTCCTGATGAGTATTACAAATCTCTGTTCTAGGGTATGTTGATCTGGTGTGTATCTTACTAGGAGAAGATATTCTAAAAAATCCTCTGAAATTTTTTTTTGCAGGAGGCAAGGACCTATGCACCGCCCTGAACCTCGCGCAGCTTATTCACACACTCCTACAAATAAATCTCTATAACTGGATGCAAACACAAATGATTAAGATCAGGTAAAGGCAAATATAATAATAGATACAGAGAAAAATAAAACTGAAATTCAAGTGAATTTTAACTGGAAAAACTAAAGGGAAAATAAAAAAAGATAGTTATAAGTATAGAAAAAACTGCAAATAAAAAAAGAAGAGATAAAAGTAAGCGATAGAAAAACAAAGTTGAAAAAAAAGATTAACAAAACCTGGATCTCTGTTAAAAAATTGTCAATTATGAGAGTCATTTGACTCTGAAATTTTTGGAGGCCTACATTTATTTTTTAAACTATTTTTGGGAAGTTTATAGCCCGCTATTTCCCAGGACGTCAAATTCTGATTAGCATAAGCCTTCCAATGATTATTAATGTAATCGACAGTGGGATACTTTTCTGGATCACAAGTCATAGATATTTGCCCAGGAGGTTGGTACACTCTAACATAATCGACATCAAAATTAACTGGAAACTGGATTGTCTTGATTTGGACATCAGACCAAGATTTGGACATTGCTAAGTTAAAAATCAAAGATAGGGGTTCTTTTGGCATAGTTCTCCAACCGACGTTACCATCTGGATGAAATGCACCACCACCTATTTCAAATACTTTTTCTCCTCCAAGATAATACTTGATATAGTTTTTCATATTATCTTCATCATAAGACATATACTCCATTCCTATAGTGATGAATTCAGCTTTAGTTTTAAGAGTTTTAAAATCAGTGAGATTTCTGTAGTCTTGTTCAAACCAATTAGGATTAGTAGTAGTAACAGCTGAGATAGCTTCTTGGAAAGAAGAACCCATGAAAGTATTCATTGACGTAATATTTTTATTAGGAATCAGAATATGGTCGTAATCAGGGTATCTCCAGATATCAAAAGGTGCAATGTTGTAAGATTGAGCAATCTTGTTGTGTAAACCTTCCATAATATCGATTTCTGGAGCACCTCTAGATATACCAAGACTTGGATGATCCTGCTTATCACAAGTGCAAGCACTTAATCTCATGCCAGGCAAATGAGAGAGACCATCATCTGATGATTGGTTTGCAGCAACAGCAACATCACAAGAATCATATGAATAAGGCCAAACACCATCAGTTGAAGCTTGATAACCAGCTCTACCTAAGTTGCCCAAAAGCCAAATAGCAGGCCATAAACCTTTAGAGTCATATGAACCTGGTAATCTAACAGAAACTTCAACATATCCCTGATTCATGCAAAGTTGATTCCAGCTTTGGAGCATTCCTGAAGTATAATTTAATCCTTTCGATTTCTTTTCTTCCATTGTCATCCGTAGGGCACCTTCATAAGTTGTAACCTGTTCTGGAGAATAGTATTCCATATTACTAGTAACACCATAATGGTAATCCATTGCCGTAAAAAATTGATCGTCACCTTTATAGAAGGTTCTATTCTCTAAATTGAATTCATCACTAAAAGTAAGAGTCCAGTTTTTGCCATCACTTCCAATTCTAGAATGATATTTCACGGGGGTATCTTTATCCACCAAATCTAATTTAAGGTACTTAAGCGTTTTATATCTTCCAGGTTTTGTTTTAAGTTCTGGCAACCCCTTCTTACCCTCCACGTTATGAAGAGCAATCGTAACACCAGAAATAATGAGAAGGGAAAATAGAAGAATTATTATACCTAAAACTTTGGATATTTGGTAGCCACGCAAGCCAAAACATCTTCTAATTCCTTTTTCCTTTTTGGATGTTTTACCAGATTCAAGACTTAAAAGATCATTTTCCTTAATCTCAGAAAGTAAGGAGGTCTGCGTATTGGATGTAATCTGTTTTGGTGTACACCACGCAGGATCTTCAAATTTATCTACTCCATAGAGGTGCTTCAGTAGATGAAGCGGAAGAGTACTATAACTTATAGTTTCTCTAAATAAAGCATTTTTTGGTATGACTATTGAATTTTGACTAATTATTCCAGGGCGTGGCTGATAAATATTTGATTGACTAGATGTGTATTGAGAGTTGCTACCTATAGTAGGAGATATACTTTGGAAGTTAGAATTGGTGTAATTAATCGTGTGAGATTTTTGTTCTTGTTCATTTTTTTTGGATGTATCTGAAAATGAGGTTGAAGATAAATTATCATTTTGAGAGATTTGGGCAGAACTAACTGATTGAGCAGGTTTATTCAGAAAAGTGTTAGTTGTATTTGAACTTTCAGGCATTTCCAGTACTGAGAGATTTTTTGCTGAAGCAACATCACACCGATGCACAACTTTAAACCTTAAAAGAAGCTTGAGAGAAGGAACCAGGACTTATTTAAAGATAAATAATTTTACCAAATTATCTGGTTGCATCAAATAAAACAGAACTGGGGTAGCAGATAACGAAGGATAAAGGATCATCAGACAAGCACTGATGCGGCTGGTTGATATACTCGACAAGGTTACCCGCTCTTTCCTCGACAATTCAGATACCCGCACGACCTTTTAAAATTTTTCAAATCAACGCTTTATAGTAGAGTAAAGTTAAGAACAATCAGATCAACCGGATTAACGACAAATAACAGTTCCAAATCAACTATTGTTTTACAGCAAGCTTAAGAAATGTCTGACCCAGTTTTCCATATAGTGAAACCAAATTTATTGACACCTTTAAGTGTGTCGTTAAATTCTCCAATTAAAGTTAACATACAGTCTCCAGCATTATTACAATTGATTGAATCAATTTATCAAGATGATGAAGAAGATGAATCTAAATCAAGAACTATAGGTACCTTATTAGGTACTAGATCTGATGATGGTTCCGAAATAGAAGTGAAAGAAAGTTACATAGTGCCACATAAAGAAGAGGAGGATGAATTAAGATTTGAAGAAGCATACCATCATTCATCTTATCAATTATTCAAAAGAATTAATCCTGAATTGCAAGTCATTGGTTGGTTTTCAACAAATAGTAAAATAGACACATTTTCAGGATTACTGAATGAGTTTTATACCAAAGGTCCATGTTCTCCACATGCCCCAATTCATTTGACTTTACAGTGTAAAGATGAAACAACAAATGAAATTATCTCACCAATTATTAAAACTTATATCTCATCACCAGTTGGTTTACCAAACAAATATGCACAACAACAATTAGGTTTAGATAAAGTTGGTACTTTTGCATTTACTCCAATTCCAAACGAAGTTACCTATACTAAGAATCAATTAACCACATTAAAATTTTTAAATAAAGCAGCAGAATCTAGTACATCATCAGTTTCAATTTCTAATCAAGATGAATTACAACAATTCTCCCAGTCTATAACTGAAGTTTCTAAATTAGTTGACGTTCTACAAGAATACGTGTCTAAAGTGTTAAGCGGTGAAGTGCAAGGTGATCAATCAGTTGGCAAATTTTTATTAACTAACTTGAATTTCAAAGCTGAAGCGATTGATTTAGAAGCATTAAAGAAAGCTTTTGAACAACATGTTAATGATAGTTTGTTAGTTGAATATTTAGCTTCTTGTATTAAACAACAACTGGATGTCTCTGCCAAATTAACAAACTTTATGTCCCCTGAAGAAGCTGTTAATTAAATAAGACAGAGCTGGTGGTGGTATAGATAGATGTATATTTATATAGCTTTTCTTGTTTTACTTTCTCTCTCCTTTCATGTTCTTGTTTATTTGCAACTAATCACATTTTAGCTCTCATTAGCATGTCTTAATATAATTTGTGTTATTTTTTTTCGTAACTTTTGAATACTCCTCCAACAACGTGAACAACGGTTTTTTCATTATATTTTGAAATAGTATAAATATATACATAAAAGTGGGGAATAGCTAGATAGATAAAAGAAATCATGATACATAATAGTGAAACATTTGAAACAAACCCTAACATACATTATAATCCAAGAAAAAAGAGACAAATAAAAGATAAATAAAGGTGGAACATAAAACGCAAAAGAACTTGAAAGAAAACGAAAAAAACCCATAAAAAAAGCAAAAGCAAACTTAGACAGAATGAAAAGTAAAAGGAGAAAGAATTTACTATGACAATGATTTAAAATGAATGATAAAAAGAATCATAATGCAAAGCAAAGTATATCGTATGGTGTGAGAAAAATATAATGACAACGAAAGCGAATAAAAGTTGAGCATTGAGTTTAAAGCAAAGCAAAGCAAAGTAAAATGGATAAAACAATCACCTTATGAGACAAAAATGTAGTAAGGAAAAACAAAGGAAAAACAAAGGAAGAAAGAAGGAAAGAAAAGAACTGAAACCCAACAAAACATTTCCTTAATTAACTAATCAGTAAATAAAAAACTCAGATCATCATCTTGACCAATATCAACTAAGAAAGCTTCAACATCATTAAGTGTCTCTTCACTAAACAGACCACTTTTAGTTGTTCTCAACCCTTCTGCCTTAGCTTCAACGATACTCTGTCTTCTAAATTTAGCTTTGGAATTGCTGCTATTGGAATTATTAATTAATTTCTTGATTTTCCTTTTAGTTGAAACCGTTTTGAGTTTATTACTGACGTTATTTGGAATCGTTGCGGTTGCTGTTGTTGTGACTATAAAATCACCAAATAAATCCTTCTTCCTACGTGGCGATGCTTTGGAATGTTTGGATTTTTTAGAAGAGCTTCTTGATGAAGCAGACTGTGATTTATGTCTACGGGAAGAATGATCAGTGAGAGAATATTTTCTAGTAGGTTCTGGTTGATTGTAAATACTATTGTTATTGTTAATTAAGCCTTTATTTCTAAAAGCAGTTAATGGAATTCTCTTATGCTTAAATAAGTTCCAATCAAACGAACCAGGATCTTCGTTTTCTTCATCTTCAAATTCACTAATGTTTAATAGCTCATCTAAAGCCAGTGGATCAGCTTGCTGTTGCTGGGAAGGAGGCACACTTCCAGCGTTTGATTGTCTTCTAGCATTGCTCATAGTTCTAATACGAGTACCTTTCAAAACAGAAGTTCTGTTATCATCACTTGGATGTAAGAATCTAGTTGAATAGCCATCAATGATACTAAAAGGTTTCTTGTTCTTGGAGGTTGAAAAAGTACCTAAAACTGGCGCCCTAAAATTATTCTTTGAAGAAGACAACACTTCCTTAGCAACTTTACTACCGAATTTTGCCCTTGGTAGGTTACGTATTGTAGCATCTTCATCAGTTTCATCACCACTGTCGTTATCATCTTGTCCATCCTCACTTTCATCAGAAGAAAAGAAATATTGAAAGACATCGACATCACTATCATCACTAACTTCTTCTTGATCATCTTCGTCGTCAACTAAAGCATTATCTTGGTCTTCTTCGTCTTCATCATCGGTAACTAAAGCAACAGGTGGAACTGGAACGCCACCATTAGAAAAGCCATTCAAGAACAAATCTTCATATGCTAATTCATCTAATTGATCATCGTCATCGTAATCATCATCATCATCTTCGTCTTCAGGAGCTGGTAAATATTTAACTTTTTCTTGACTTTCATCAACTTTACTATCTTCATCTTCAATTGCCTCTTCATTATTTGAATAATGGGTGGAAGTATTAACAATAGAATGTCTAGGTGTGACATTAGCGGAAGAAGAGAAGCCATCATTAAAATCACCAACCATAGCTTCAGTTTCTTCTTTCATCAAATAATTATCATCTTGGAAGAATGGGTCATCTTGAGGTAGCAGGAAATCATAATCATCGTCTGAGTTTCCAAAAGCTTGTAATTCCAAATCATCATTATCATTTTGTAAAGTCTGAATTAAATCATCTTTATTAAATTCATAGTCAGCATCCGAATCAATGTCATTTTCATCAAATTTTGGAACATCCATTGTAACTTGTTCATCAGAAACTCTTGGGTGAATTGTAGATAAGTCCTTATTTAAATCATCAACTTCTTCACCAATATCTTCTTCTTCAATAATTGGGGAATTGCTTTTGGCAACAACTTGAAAGCCATCATCACCTTCATTATCAAAATCAAATTTAAAATCAATAATACTGTCATTATCGTCATTATCATCTTCGTCTAGTGATTCATAATCTGAAAGTTTTTTTTCTTCTTTTTCTAAGACAGCATCAACCAACTCATCGTCTAATTCCTCATCACTAATATTATCAAATTCTTCATTATCAGTGCCTTTCTTGTTTTTCTTCTTACTTATCTTTTTAGGATTCTTTAAAGCTTTGGCAGCTTTCATGGCCTTGGCTCTCTTTTCTTTAGTCAGTTGAACAAAATCTATATTTTCGTCGTCAGAAGAAGAAGAGACCTCATCTTCAGAATCATCATCGTCATCTTCTTCTGAACTTGATATTATTGGATCCATATGTTTTTTTGCTTGAGTTAATCTTTTACTTCTGTATAATCCACCATTTGGGATGTAATCTGCCGAAACATCAGCATCATCTGAATCTTCATCTGAATCTTCACTGGAATCATCGTCATCGTCCTCATCAGATGACTCAATTATACTAAATCTTCTATTCCTTATCGATTTAGATGGACTTGCGTTATTTACCACTTTTGAAGTTGATTTTTTAGTTGGAGACTTTGACAATCTTTTGGAAGTACTTTTTCTGGGAACCTTCGCCATTTTTTATGTAAGAATAATGTGATGAGTTGTAATTCTTTAAATATTGTTTAATAATGGTATTTGAGTATTCGAGGAATCAATTTTTGAAGTATATATATCGATCTGAGATCTAGATTTCGGGAGCGGGAAAGAGAATACAGTTTGAGGAAAAATATGCAATTTTGGTGAGTTTAGCAGGAATAGGTAAAATTCAGTTGAATGAATTGATTGCGTAGCAGTTAACAAATTTAAAGGGATAACAGGAATATAAGATTGAGATGTACGTTTATTAAAAAAAACCAAAAATTTTAAAATTTTCGTTTTCGGTGCGGCTTTTTTGTTTTGGTGCTTTTTTGTGATTTAGTGGATTTAGTTTGGTGTTGGGCAGGCCTTTTATAATGTTGCTATAATGGAACAAGAAATGTGATGAAAGAAGTGCTGTGGTTATCGGTTGAGTTGGATTAAAGGTATAAGAGAACTGCTCCACAGTTAACAGTGGCGTATAAAGACGAGATGCTCTTCTCAATAATAGAGACGCCCCAACCATGTCGACAAGAGATCAGCCAGCAAAGAGAGTCGACGTGTGACTGGTGAGGGAAGTACATGGCATAAAATTACAGTAAAGCTAACTGAAGGAAGCAACTGCAAGAATTAAGACGAATCACTAGTCTGAAGATTGTCTGAAGAGTGGGGGGATATCTTTTATGTACTGCTAAAATCTATGGAAACCGAAATGGTAGCAGTAGCAGTTGTCTGCTCTTTTACGTATTTGCAATTGTCTAACAGCAAACTCAAAAGGTTCTGTATATTTTGCATTAAGCACAATATATAATGAGTTCCCTGGATCTGGACCTGAGTTTGGAACTCCATGTATACATATAAAGCATTACGATGATCATGTATCAGAACAACGTGAATGCACTTTTTCGACGCGTCGATATTTCACACTATTTGGCTGCCTCTGAGTCACGTGTACCGGCGTTTAACGGGCCAGAAACCTAGTTATTTCCGAGTTGACTGGTTTAATTGGCTATATAAAGGTGTGTCTCTAGATTTATATTTCTCCTAACTTTCTGGCCACCAAGAGAGAGACTCCATTTTTACACTACAAACACTTCGATGTTCTTAAGATCCCGGGCTCTAAAGTCAAGGGTGAAAGGCCCACTATTTTCTCCGTCGAGATTCAATACTGGTACCTCTTTACTAAAGATCAATAGATCTAGATTTGTTTCCAAAAATGCTATTAGATTCAATTCATCCTCTTCTACAGAGACACCCCCCCCAAAGAAGGAGAGGTCACTTTTTAAAAAAACATTTCTAGGTTTGTCTTCGGTTGGTTTAGGTTACTACTTATATGATACTTATTTCGGTTCAGATATCACAAATAGGGCATTTAGATCTTTATCTACTCTATTACTCATTTCGATAGATTATAAAATGAACTTCAACGAAGACTATGATATTGCTGCTTTGCATGAACGTAATTCTCAAAGATTATATGACTTACTGATTGCTAATAAAGGCTTGTATATTAAGATAGGTCAAATGATTGCAGTTCAAGGTGTTATGTTTCCAAAGCAATATCAAGAAAAATTCAGTCAATTATTTGATAAAGCTCCAAAAGAAGATTGGAATACTGTTAATTCAATTTTGAAAAAAGAATTAGGAGAGAATTATCGTGACGAAACCTTTGAATATATTGATGAAACTCCAATTGCAAGTGCTTCTATTGCTCAAGTTCATAAAGCTAAATTAAAATCAAACGGTCAAGAAGTTGCTGTTAAAGTTCAGAAACATTCCGTTTCTCAACAAGTTGATGTTGATTTACTCACTTATCAGTTTGTTATGTCTATTTATGAATGGGTTTTTGAAATGCCAATTTATACTACTGTTCAATATGTTTGCAAAAAAATGAGAGAGGAACTGGATTTTCAAAATGAATTAAAAAATGGTGATCTAGTTTCAGGATTAATCGAAAGTAACTCAAAGTTTAAAGGAAGTATTTATATCCCAAAATATTATCCTGAAGTTTCAACCAAGAAAGTTTTAGTTGCTGAATGGATCAATGGTGAATCCATTTCTAAATACACTTCTTTAAAAGACTTAGGTTATAATGTTAAGCAATTGACTGAATCAATCGTTCAGGTTTATTCCAAACAAGTTTTTGAATGGGGTGTGGTTCATTGTGATTTACATCCTGGTAATTTATTAGTTAGAAAAGTTAAAGAAGGTAACAAGACAAAGCAACAATTAGTTATTTTAGATCATGGTCTTTATGAGCATTTCACTGATAAATTCCAAAGAGAATACAGTGAATTTTGGAAATACACCATGGAATTCAACAGTGAGAAAGTTAATGAATTGTTAAGAGGTTGGGGTATTAATGCGGATGAAATCATGCTAGCTATGACTACAATGAAACCGGGATCTGATAAAGCTTTCATAGAACATATGAAAAAGATGAAAAAATTGACGTATTATGAAAGACAACTTTTAATCAAACAGAGAATGAGGACTTTTTTTGAAAACACTGATAAGTTTCCTCTGGCAATGGTTTTCTTAATGAGAAGTATGAGAATTGTTCAAGGATTAAATAGAAACTTTGGCTCACCATGTAATAGGATTGATATATTGGCTACCGAAGCTAATGAGTCAGTTAAAAGACTAACTGAAAAACAATCAATCTCTACTTTCAATGATAGATATTTATCACTCAAGAGATTTTTTATATACATGCTCTTCAAACTTGGTGCGATGGTGCAATTCAACTTGAACAAATTTAGTCAACTTATTGTTAACCATCTACTTCAGTCTAAGAACAAAGTTGCTGATTTGGAGGAAGTTTATGAAAACAACTTGATTGAGTCGGGCAAAGGCTTCGGGTTCGATGAAGTTCCAACCACCAATGATCTACTTAAGTAGCTCTATAGAACGTTCCTGTAAATATATATACACTAAATTTTATACTCTATATATTCCTCATTTAACCGCAGATAACCCGAGACACACCGCGCAGCGAAGTCTGATTTCTCATCGAATATTGCTCTGTTGATTAATGAGCAAAACTTCTTTATCATGGCTATTGTGAATTTGTCCAGTTTTAAACTCTCTTTCTTTTTCCAATTTCACCGTTTCACCCTTGCCTGATTTTTATGGAAGATATTATGAACACAGATTCACAGCCACTCTGACATAACTAAATCTCACATCACTTGATCTTTTCTTTTGCTTTTTTTCCGATTAGATCACCAATCAAGATAACATATTTACTAAACAACAACCACTTAATAGACCATTTTCGTACATAAAAACACACCAATTTCCATATTGAGAGATGGATTTATTAAATCTGCCACATAATGTTAAGATAGAATTAGCAAAGTATCTTGAACTGAACGATAAGTTAAATTTATCATATACATGTAAGTTGATGTTCAACACGCTAATCCCAACTATTTATAACACGATAATATACACAAATTTTGAAAAATCACAAATATGCCACAAAAGCTATGATTCAATAGAACTAAGATCAGATTATTTCACATTGATTCATCCTTCCAACATCAACCTTTTCTTTAAAACGCTAGAGAAAAATAGTGAATTAGGATTCAGCTATTCCGACATGATACAACAACTTTATTTATTCGATTTAACAGATATAACTCAATTTGATTTAATTAAATGGAGATCCAATTCTCCAATGTTTAAAAACTTAAAAGCTTTCCAGTTTCCAACGTCATATGCTATAGACCCATTAACGTTTGAAGAAGCTCCTAATTTGGATAAAATTATAATTGATGAGAACTTTTGTATTAAATTTGAAAAGGAGCTTGGATTAATTGATTTCATTGATGTGTTAAAGATCAATAAGTTAACGATTTCTGGTAGACTAGGTAAGAATGAAGATATGGTGATTTTCAAATTATTGACTACTTGCCCTCAATTAATTAGACATTTAACTGAATTGAATTTCACCATTGATGAAAAAGAATCTTACGAAAGGGTGTACAGACGGGTTGTTGGGTTTTTTGCAATATTAAGAAAAATGGGATTGATCATGGTTAATCTAAAAAAGATTGCTATTCCATTAACTAATCATTCCACTTCAATTATTCTACAATTAATTGGTAAACATATTTATTTTGAAAATCTAACTAATTTGGAAATTTTCATCGAAGATGATGGGAAGGTTCTTAATTTAGTTAATTCCTTACAACAACTATCATCCATGCTGAGATCAAAAGGTTTTAATATTTCTCAAGTTTCAATTAACTATAAATTGTTAAAAGAAGATTCTGATAAAAATCATTTAAGAGCACTGATGTTAATGAAGTTCATGGAATCATTTAAAAAATTAATTAAATATGAATTGAATCTAAAGATTGAAGGATTAGATTTATCCAACTTATTAATGATTATAGGTACACCAATTAACAACAACATGGAAACATTACGAGATGTCAGGTTAAACATCGAAAGACCATCAGAAAACATGATCGGTAATTTATTGCCAGCCCTAGATGACATTCAACTGCTATTCCCTTCAATGAAATATTTGAATACTTGTAAATGTCAATTATGTAAAAAAATCTTAAACTCTGCTGGTTTCACAAATTCAAAAGATGTAGTTAATGAGTCGATTAAAGTTTCAACCTTAATGATAATAGGCCATGAATTGGATCAATTGCAAAAATCTACATTTACTGATTCTCCTTACTATTCATCAATCCTTTCATATAAGAGATTTATTAAAACTGGGTATAATAAAAATGGTTATTTATTTGATCATTTATTAAAATATCAATTGAATGAATTATTGAAGCTAATGCCCTATTTGAAAATGTTTGAGGTTTGTGGATTGGTTTATCATTCCACATCATCTGGAAAGTTTGAATTATTATATGGTGATGAATTTAAAACAATCGATCCTGGTTTGGCTAAGGCGATGGTGGAGATGAGCTATTTGTTTAGTGGTGATTTCAATCAAATTGGGGGAGCTGATTAATTAATTAATTTTAATTCATTCACATACAGAGTCTGGATATTCTATAGTTCTTTTTTTCTTTTCTTTACCCTTCATTTTTCTGCCTCAAAAAGTTTCTTTATTTTATAATGTACAATACTTTTCCTTTCTTTTGGAGGGATGCTTTTTTCAATTTTTCTTTTCTCTAATTCTATCCTACTGAAATAATACCTATGCTCATTAGAGAGGCGGCAACAATAACTATTGATAATTAATTAAAAAAGGAATGTAATGGGTAATAAATAAATAAGAACTATAAAACACAAGTAAAAAATTAGTAAGGGAGTATATAAAATATTTTTAAAAAATAGTAAAATGTTTTCTTAACAAGACTGATTAAGTCATTTGATACTTTGGACCATCACCACCTTCAGGAACGGTCCAATTAATATCTTGGGTTGGAACCTTGATATCACAAGTTTTACAATGAATACAATTTTGTGAATTGATCTGGAACTTCACACCCAATTTCGATTTTTCATCAGGTAAATATTCGTACACACCAGCAGGACAGAATCTTTGTTCGACACCTTTAAATTTTGGATATGAGATTTCAGCATGCTTTTCTAAATCTTGTTCTGGCACTCTTAAATGACATTGTTCATCTTCTTGGTGATATGTACCTGTTCTAGCAACAGAAGTTAAAATATCAAATGAAATTTCTCCATCTGGTTTTGGATATTCAATTTTAGTATATTTGGATGCATCTTCAACAACTTCGGAATCACTCTGTGTGTGTTTTAAAGTGAAAGGCTCTTTACCCTTGGTTATCAATGTAATCAAACCTGAAAAGCACATACCACCCCATAAACCCAATGGGTTGTGGAAAGATGGACGAACATTTCTTATTTCATATAATTCTTCCTTAATCCAAGATTTTTCGTACGCCTTTTGGAATGATTCTAGGTTAAGAGCTTCCCATTCAGGCAAGATGACCATTTCATCTTCCTCTTCTTCTTCTTCTTCTTCTTCTTCTTTTTCCTCTTCATTTTCCTCTTCCTTATCTTTAGCCATTTCAGCTTCTTGTTGTTCTTTTAGTTTTAAAACTTCAGGGTAAATACATGCAGCAGCCAACATACCTGATTTCATAGCAGTGTGTGAACCTTTAATCTTTGGAACGTTCATGAACCCAGCTGAAGCTCCAACAATAACACCACCAGGGAAATGCAGTTGAGGTACAGACTGATAACCACCTTCATTTAATGCTCTTGCACCATATGAAATACATTTACCACCTTCTAGTACTTTCTTATAGAACGGATGATGTTTCATTTTCTGGAATTCTTGATAGGGAGAAATCCAAGGATTTTTATAATCTAAACCAACAACTAAACCAACAGTAACCAACCCATCACCAAAATGATATTGGAAACCACCACCATAAGTATCTTTATCTAGTGGATAACCCATTGTGTGAGTGACAAAACCTTTTTTGAAGTTTTCAGGTTTCACTTCCCAAACTTCTTTAATACCAATACCATAAGTTTGTTTACTTGAATTAGATCTTAAATCAAATCTATTAATAATTTGCTTTGATAATGAGCCATGACAGCCTTCAGCTAAAACAGTCAACCTTGAATGAAATTCCATACCTCTTTCAAAGTTATCCGATGGTGTACCATCCTTACTCACACCCATATCTTTAGTTGCAACACCTTTAACATGGCCCTTCGAATCATAGACTAACTCACTGATTGCAGTATTTGGATAAACTTCAACACCCAAAGCTTCAGCTTGCTCACTTAAGTATTTAACAACCTCACTTAAGGAAGCAATATAATTTTTATCTTTATTCACCATTTGAGGAGGTTCAGGAACAGGTAATGACATACCATTACCAAATAATAACTTCACATGATCTTCAGTAACTTTTGTGACTAAATCTGGAGGCAAAGGAATACCACTTCCATTTTCGTCATAAAATTCACTATCTGGGAATAATTCTCTTAATGCTCTAGGTTCCAAAATAGCACCAGAGAGAATATGTGACCCCATATCTGGAGATTTTTCCAAAACAACAATTCTTAACTCTTCATTTTCATCCAGCTGTTTTAATTTGATTGCAGTAGCCAACCCTGCTGGGCCACCACCCACTATACAGACGTCAACTGTATCAATTGCTCTTTCCTCAGTTAGCTGTTCTTGTTGTTCTTCGTCCATTTCTTCAAATTGAACCTCCTTATGTCTTGGTGTTACACTTGAAAACAATCTAACATAATTCAGTTGAGTAGTATTTTTAATGTTGTTTTGCCTTCTGATTATAAGATCGTTTTGTAAAGATTTATTATTAGTATTCAAAGAGGATAAATACTGTGATTGGATGCTAGCAGCCAGGCCAAACACCACAGATCGAGACTGTGATTGTGGTCTTTTAACAGAAGTCAATCTTATTGGTCTCACCGTACGAAGCATAGTTTAGTGAGTTGTAATCTCTATGTACAGGAAAAAGGGGAATAATATAGTAGTTGTGATCAGGTTGTCTGACTTTTGTGGTTCGTAAGGAGCAAAAGGAACAAATCTAGGAAATCAGGAATCTGGCTGACCGGACTGAAAACGAATCTTCGGCTAAAACTGATTTGGGTTCATTAACTAAAGTGGCTTTCTAGCACTACTCTTCCTACACGCAAACTTCCTGTTTGAGCCAATCAGGGTTTGGCTCTTCATATATTTACACTACTACTTCTACAATACTTCCACTACTACTGTTTCATTGCAGTAGTTTGTACATACTCTACTGGCATACTCAGATTTGACTCTTCTCTGACTCACCAAAACAAAATTGGGAAAAAAAACAGTGAAAAATCGGGCTGTGCATTGAGATGGCCAATCAGCGTCTTCCTCTTTGTAAACAGGTTACAGGTATATTTGAAATATCAATTGATGCATTAAAAAGAGTGTCCTAGAAAACATAATCGTAAACAGAGAAGGAAAAGAGGGAAGGAAAAGAGGGAAGAGGCGTAAAAAACAATATAGTATATACGGTACACAGTCAATTCAATCAAAAAAGTATTTAAGAAAAGTTCACAAACCACCAGCCAGGATTAGCTACAAAACAGGAGAGACAATTAATTTTCACAAGAGAAAGTACTATGTCGTATTAGAAATTACACAACTTTAATATTCAGGATTCTCTCCTCTTCATCTTCCATCTCTTCCAGCATTTCTTTAGCTATTTGCCAATCATCATCACTTTGAAATCTTATAAAATCTCCATCTTCATCTCTAAATTTTAATTTCAGATTTTCATGTGTAAATAAATATTTATTATCATTTGCAACACCTAATGTATAATTCAATTTGTTCACCAATAAGGTAATTAATGTATTGAAAGGAATATCGGCATCGACTGATAAATGAATTGTTAATTCTGGATGAATTAATTTCATATTAATCTTACTTTTATTTAGATTACCATTTGGTGGGAATGCTGTTGGTGCTGAATTATTATTCAAACTCATCATACTTAATGATGATATAGTTGATGCCAGGGCCATTTCTCCATTACTAGGCATTAATCCATGGAAATTAGGTATGCTTGACATGGAGCTTATTTGGGAATTGGATCTATTGTTAGATAAATTGATATCAAATGTAGAAGCAGGGGTGGAAACTGATCTTAGTTTGAGATCACTCATCGGTAATGGTGGATAAACATTGATACTATTAGTAACTCCCATTCCTCCACTTCCACTGCCACCGCTCATTGGGGTTCTTAACTTTGGTAAATATTGCATAGACTCAGCAGAGGAGGAAGCAGAGTGTGATCTGGCAGCACGCTCACGCTCTACTTGAGCTGCAAATTTTATTGAAGTTTCATCATTGTAAGTCTGATGACTTATTAATTGTGGAGGAGATATAACTGATTGTGAGTTATGTGCTGATTTTTGTTGTTGTTGTTTTTGTTGTGCTTGTGCCTCGGCGTATTCTTCAGATTCTTGTATTAATCTTTTAATCGTGGTTTCCCATTGGATCATACCCTCTTGTCCTCTGAATTTTAAAACACAGCCACCAGTATCTTTACTACCTTTCCATCTCAATAAGAGATAATGACCCGGCGTGTTAGCAAAGTATGGAGATAATTCCGTGGTTGAAACTCTATAGATCTTATTCAAGAAAACAATACCATTTAATGATAACTGTATTGTAGGAGAGGAATATGATGATAATGAGGTGGTTGATTTTTTTCTAGATTGTAATAATTGTTTTTTTTCTTTAACTTCTTTGAAAAAATATATAACCCTTTCAAACAAGTAACAATGAACTTCTTTTTCCATTGAATGACCATCAGCTAAAATATCTTTCACAATAACAATATTCGAAAATAACAAGTCACCAACATTAAATAAAGTATAACCTTTCCAATCAACGACCCTATCTTGTAATTCTTTCATTATTTGATTATTTTCTGATTTTCTTTGAGCTTCATTAATATCATTACCAACCTCTTTAGATAGCAGAAAAGCTGCTTGTAGTTCATTATAATTTGGTGATAGTTGTTCTGTATTTTTTAATAGATCCTTTAATAACAATGGATATTTGCATAATCTTTGAATTGGCTTGATTAAAAAAGCTTGTAACTCATAGGCACTTGACATAATTGTTGATGATTTAATTAAAGACTCAGCTTCCTTATTAACGAAGTCAACTGCAGAATTTTGAAATAATGACCATGCTTCATAAATTTTGAAACCTTGTTTTCCTGCATGTAAGAAGATTGAACCAATTCTTTGATATTTACTTGGGACACTTGCATTACACTCTAATCCGACTAAAAATCTTCTTTGGAAATCTAGAATCTCATTTAAATTTGGAAATAACATATTTATACTTTCACTTGAAATCAATTCAGCTGAAATCAAATCTTCTTTGAATCTGTATAAAGTTTCTAAATCTTGAACAAACTTACGTTCAGTTTCAACAAATTCTTTAACAATTCTTGATCTATTATCAGATGAATTAAACAGATTATTATCTTCAACTTTTGGAGCGTCAAATGCAGGATCTAAATCTAAAACTAAATTCACTGACCTAATAACGTTTAATAAACTTGAGGTATCATCTGAGAATACACTTGTAATCTTGAACAATTCGTCATCTCTAATATTCAAAACATGTTTGCACGCAATTAGAAAACGATACACTGACATCTTACAAATTTTCATATCATCGGAACTAACTAAATCAATTGCTTTTTCCGGAGATAGGCAATTGAAAATCAAGCATAGTGGAGTACCTTGTTGAAACAATTTCCAAAGTGGAGTAACTGGATCATACATGACTTGATTAGGCAGAATACCAGCTGCAAATGTGAAAAGGGTGCTATGCCAGCGACCTAAAAGTGGATCCGAGGTTCGCCCACTGCTTTCACTTGAATTATTAGGAACACCTGTTGTTGTTGCATTATCTAAATTTGAGTTATTTCTTGCACTTACAGCTATAGCTTGTTGCTCAGCATTTTCTTCAGCCTTTGCATATGCCAATTCTAAATATGGACCCATGTCGGGAACTTTCTCTAATCTTTTCAAAGTTCTTGTGGCTATATAGAAAAGTGAATCTTGATAGTTAGCTTGCTTATTCATAACCATTGAGGCAGCAGCCATTGGCCCACTAAGGGTTCTGGAGCCCAAGCTTATACTTGATGTTGTTGTACTTGAACGTGAAGGGCCTGGTTTGAACGACATTCCTGGAAAAACGGTTGACTCTATCTGTGAATTTGCTGTGAAGCTATGTGATTGATTGTACCGTGTTCTTTCTTTTTCAAGACAGGTGAAGAGGAAGAGAATGGGAGGGTCAACCAGGAACGAGTGAGATGCCAGTTGTGACTTGTGACAGCGGTTGAAGTTCTGAGCTGGACTGTGTGGAGAGCGTGGTGCTTGTGGCAGGAAACAAGGAACTGAGCACGAGTCCCTTTAGGCACTAAGTACAGGCAACACAGCACGATCGAAAAGCAAAATACAAAAAAACGGCATTTCGCATTGACACGTAAACCGGGCTCTCATATTGGGACGCACACTACTCGGGTGGTTTCCGTTCTATTGTATTTTACGTGTTATACATATATAATCAACTGTACAGTGTATATCAATCAGATACTCTTCTTGTCCTTCAAAATACGATTTGCTGTCCAGATGGTTCTGTCCAAAATGGCACCGACGGTTAACAAGCCGGCAATCGCAGAAAGAGCACTAAGGATGAAAGCGCTCAGGGTCTTGTTGTATTCCTCTCTGTTAATGATCTTTAGAGGACTAATGTCGAAGTTGAAGAAGACACCAGGAAGACCTCCTCTAGCATGAAAAGTGTTAGGGTGGTCCTCATCTCTACCACCTTGTAGTGGTCTGTCGTGTTGAGTCACGGAGAATTCGTTAGTATCGAATTTCTCTCCATTCAAGAACTCAAACCTCGTATTAACAACTTTTAAGAAGTAAGAGAATAAATGCCATTTGTCTCCAATCTGTAAAGAACTACCATCTAGAGGATGAGTAGTGTGATAATCTTGGAGTTGCATGGAGTTGGAATGATGATCATCTAAACCAAACGCAAAATGATTGATTTTATGATCCATATTAAACTTATCTCTATGTTTTTCGAACAATGATAGATCATGCACATGTCTACCTTGTTGGCTAGCTGAAGATCCAGGAGCAAAATGAACGTTACCAGAGATTCTATTGATTTGAGCACTACCTTTAATTCTACAACCTTCGTCTAATCTTTCGTTGATTCTAGCAACATAACCTTCATTCTCACACTGTTCAATATCTTTACCATCATAAAATTTCCAAGCAATCAAAGCATAAGCTTTTTTGACAGCTTCACAAGAGTTACAACAAACTTTATCTTTAAGTTGTTTTTCATCATTTCCTTCTTGATTAACTGCACCATAACAAGGGCCACAATAACCTGATTCGTCACCTGTGTAACTCACTTCTTTGTTAACATCTAAACTTTCACCACCATCAATTTCAGAACCATCTTGTCCCAATCTAATTTTAGTAAAGCCAGATTCTAATAATCCGATCTGAACATCTCCAGTTAAATCCATTATATCTAAGGCTAATAAATCACAAGGCATATGTGGGAAACTAATATCAATGTTAATGTCTAACTTCTTATCATAGTCTCTGTCAACAACTAATTCTGGTCTAGTGACAATTCTAGTATAATCTCTGTATTCATTAACCAATAACAGAATGGTGGAAACTAAACACACTATAGTTAGAATACCACCAGATGTGGTTTTGATTTTGGTGTCGTCTAAAGTCTTTCCAAACGCATCAAACTTGAACAGTGTTGGTCCTTTTCCCATATTTGTCTATAATTGGATATGTGAGAATGGGTTGGGGGGGGTTCTTTGTCTCAAGAAACGATCATAAGACTGCCTTGAAAAGTTGAACAACTGTTCATTCGAAATGATTTTTGTTCCGAACGCGCACTTAATTTTCGATTTCTCGATGGTCGGAGAAATTGCAAATACAAAGGTTTAAGGTGCTGAGACCGAAAAAAAATGAAATACATAAACGGTTAATAGGTATACATAAAAAGATAAATACAAGTTTAAGATCAACGTCTCATCTTCATTGTGGAGGCTGTTGCTGCTGTTGCTTCATCATATTGGCCATGTTCTGGAACATAGAAGCCATATCCATAGGTTGGCCTCCGTTTTGTTGTTGCATAGCAGTCATCATCTGGGCCATGATAGCAGCAGAGTCCATTCCACCAGGTTGTTGTTGTTGTTGAGGATGTGGTGGTGGTGGTGGTTGAACATATCCTTGTTGTTGTGGAGGTGGGGGCGGTTGTTGATATCCACCGTATTGAGGTGGTGGTGATTGATGAGGAGCAGAGCTACCACCGTAATTTATAGCAATATTGCCTGGATTAGAGCCACCGTTATTGTTGGCATATGGATTATCAGCGTAAGGATTATGATTGTTATATCCATTACGCCCATCTGACTTAGGACCATTTGTAGCACCATTCGTTGGCATTCTTCTTGAAATAGATTTGGATGAAACGCCATGACCAACTTCAATGTCTGGTTCTTCAACAAATAAACCAGACTGTAGTGGTAAGCCACCAGTTCCACCCCATTCAGCAGAAACAATCCACTTTTGATCGGCATCGGTCAGTCTATTCAAAGGAATTGTGGAAATACCAGTTTGATAATCACAACAATCTCTTGGACCAAAACCAACACCCCATTTAGCTCTTAGACCTAGTGGATGTGGACCCTGTGAAAACCCACTCAAAATATTTTCAGCTTCTTTTCTAGAATAAACCTTAACAAATGCGTGTTTTCTATCAGTATTTAAAATCGCACTTTGAACTTCAGCGTATGGACGTAGTTGTTGAGTTAAATCCATCTCAGTCATTGAACGTGGGACACCTCCAATGAAAACTGTTCTAGAGTAGACTTTGATGAAACCTTGTGGAATGGTTGGGTCAATAAATGGTTTCTTTTCTCTGTAATGTGGAGTTCCAATGGTATTCCTTTCACCATCATGATACCCAGTGGAATCTTGAACAACTGGATTATTACGTCTTGGAGATCTATCTCTTCTTCTGCCGTATGGATTATCATTATTATTTCTACCGCCACCTCCTCTTTCTCTATAATTACGACCACCACCTGGTTGATAATCACCACTACTTTGGAAAGATTGAGATTGAGGTGGTAAAGCTTGACGGCCCTTAACACCAGCGCCAGCACCATCGTCTTGTTGTTGGTAATTTGTTTGAGCGCCGGAAATTTTGTTCATATTTTGAAGTAGATGGAAAATAGCATTTGGATCTGATGAGGCTGCAGAAGCAGTAGCAGAGGATGGAGAAGCAACATTAGCTGGTGGGGTAGATAAAACTTTACTTAAAGCAGCAGAAGATGACGCAGGGGATTCAGTCTTCTTAGACAGGTTAGCTAAAGCCAGCAAAACAGAAGAAGCATCCTTCTTAGGAGGAGCTGCTTCAACGGTCTCTGGAGCTGTGCTGGTAGAAGATTCTTCAGAAAATCTAACACTTTTCTTCTTTGGAGGAGTACCAGGAGGTGTGGTTGAGGTTGGAGTAGAAGTGAAGTATTTTGATTTAATCGAGGATAACATTTCAGGAGGAAAGGTTTGGAACTTCTCCCACAGGTCGACTAAATTACTAATCTTTGATTTAACATCGTCTCTAGAGACAGGGACAATATCATCAACTAAAGATGGGAATAGGGATTGTATTCTAAAAACTGCAGCAGCAGCAGTACCAGCAGGGGAAGATTCGGTGATTTCTACATCAGAACCATTTTTATTAATTTCATCTTTTAAAGCTCTAAGGATAGCATCAACAACATAGAATGGGCCTAACTTATTAGGAGCAGGTGTAGCCTTACAGCCTTCATACAGCTTTCTAACTAACATTTCTTCATCTTGAACGTTTGATATAAATAAATCTTTTAATTTTCTAATTCTTGAACCCGAAACTCCAGGTGGTTTAGCATTCTGGAACTCTTTCAGAGTTGATTCAAATTCTTCAACTGGATTAGACATTATTTACTTGTCTAGTAGAGTAGAATAATATATATACGGGTTATTTAATTATTTTCTTTTGTTTTCTGAAATTACTTTACAACTAATTGGAATACAGTAAGCTTGTAAGTAAAAAAAAAAAATGGCAAATTCGTTTGTTTTTCTTCAAATTTAGAGTGGATTTGTAGTTGTTTGATTGTCCAGCCAAGTTCACACTATATGTACCTTTAAAGTGGGTGTAATTAGGTTGTAGTCTAGAGAGTTAGGTAACTGTTCAGAAGAAGAAAGGCAAACGATTTGCCACTGAAACAGCGAACAGGGTCCCTTTTATAGTTTTTTTGGTCTCTCCAAATTTCCCAGTGCAGCGAAATTTTTTTTTTCCTGTTAGGGATTTCTGTGCACGGATGTGTAAGGTATCACACGTGATCTAGAGTCACGTATTTGATTATGTAGCTGATTACGTATGATGGGTTGAACTAACGTATAAAGATTCAATCAAGCAGACAGATAACGGTACACATAGCTCACCGGGGTTTACTACGTTAGGTGCAAGCTCCATCTATTAAAGTCGGGATCCACCATGTCCAGACCATCATCTACACCTTCGGCTGATGAGTCTGCTGCATATTACAGAAGATTATCACAACTCCAGACAACATTACTTCAATCCAGCCAAAGTCCAAACCTCATTTCAAACACAGGTCAATCAAAGAAAACAAATAAAGTCACCAAAGTGGCTAGACTATTATATGTTGCTTATATTCTAAAATCAGTGAATAGATCTGCTATAACCCAGTCTCATAATGCTGGATTATCAACCAGTTCTTCAAGTACACTTTATTCAGAATCTCCATCTCCAACGACCCGTAATGCCCCATTGAATCCCAAGTCCAAACCACTGTTAACTAAGAAAATTTTCAGCAAACAATACTTGCAATTTGAAGATTTAATGTTGAATAATCTAGAATCATTGATTTCATTATTTGATAATTTCATAATCTTACAAAATGCATTTAAATCAAGCAATATTTTCAAAACGTTATCGTCTAATCCTAAATACGCTAAAGTAGTCCCTATAATAACTTCATTACTAAATAAATTATCGAATTTTTACATATTTGTCATTATAATTAGATTGAGAAGACTTATAATCAAGTTGGTAAATTTAAATAAATTAATTAAATTAGTTGAATTAGAAGCTGAATTAAATCCATTGATAAACTCAACTATATTAGATGATAAAGATAAGCGAAAATTGATGCTACTATATACTTCAAAGACTAAGACTATGTTAGATTTAATTGGTTACATAAATGAACTAATTTTAAACTTAGACCTTGTATGGAAAAAATTCAAATTGCCTAAGTGGTTGAATAAATTAAGTACTGTGATTAGCTGGATTATTGGAATCTATAGATTTAGTAAAGACGAAGAAGAAGAAATGAAGGAAAAAGCTGAAATCCATGATTTGAAGAATGTTTATGATGTTTGAGTCCTTTTATATCTTTTCGAACTTATTAAGCTGGTCATTAAAATTGGCCAAAAGTTGTCGCCGACGTCCCCATGAACACAAGTTTACTCAAATCAGGCTTGATAATTTGTGGTTGTATTGAGTCTTCTTTTCAAATAGTCTTTTTACAAGCTCTTTAATTTGCAATGTGAACTTCGATGATGATTATCAATATAGTTTATACCCAGTACCTGATAGTTTCATGGATTATAACTCTCTTTGATGTATTTTTTACTTCTGCTGTATATCTGGTGTTTCAATCTCATATATTCTTTCAATCATGATCATTAGGCACCTATATTTCTATGGAGCCTCTTAACTATCCTGGTCAAGCTCAATTCTTCAAGTTCTGATACGGATATAGATACAGATACATAGGTAAACTGCACTGAGCCATGTCTGAACTAATGAGTTAAAGTTATCAAAAATTTCTAGAATAAAATAATCAAGATCTGATCCCATTTGAATTAACATACAATTTTTTCAAACCATCGGTTGAAGAGATGCTTAGTTTACATCAAATAGTTGACTTGATTCAGAAACCATTTTATTCAAAGGACTCTTCTACATTTAGAAGCATTGAAAATCAAAAGTGATAAAACAGTCTAAATTATTCGGCAACCAACATATTTCAGAACATATCAAAAGTATTGATCTCAACAATTCTCAAGAATGTTAAACTTATTAAATGATATGCATCATCAATTTGAAGTCCTTGTTTCAGGTCCAGGAATGAGTTGTTTCAAGGGAGTGTAGCGTTCAAATTTTGATAAGATTTCTTACGTTGTGATTGATATGCGATTGAATTATTACTATTCTGTTTTAAGTTAGGGGAAAAGAGAGTCATTTTCAAATCCTAAAAAACAAATAATAGTGAAAAATGAAAAAAGTTAACAAAAATCAACCGATGCGGGAATCAGATTAACTGACCCCTCAGTCAATCAACCTCCTCACCACCAAGTTTCACTATCGCATAAAACGAAGCCAATCAGGAAGGAAACAAAGTAATCACCAGAGCAACTGAAACAAACATAACAATTGTACTACCTCACATTGAACCTGTATCCAACTTAACAAAGCTATGGATCATCCCAGAATTGTAAAACCTTGAGTCAGGCAAATTACCTAAGAGTGCAAAACTATTTCATCACTACAATCACTACTATAAATATCAATCATTACAACAATATTCAAATCATCCAACTACAGTTACCTATATGTCATGAATTGTTATATAATTTTGCTACTAATGTAGCAACGGGTTTGCACTTTATTAATGAAACTGATTATAAGAAGAAATTTCATGTTTTTTTCTTTCGTGGTGTGTATATATGTGTATTTTTCTTTTAATGAAACTGTATATTTATCGCAACAAAAGGTAAGCATGTACCCATGCATGACACATGTATCCATCGTGTGCAGAGTCCAGAGTCCAGAGTCCAGAAGCTTCGGTTATATTATGACGGACCGGATCAGGCAAATCTGAGGATCGTCTCTCAGTCTGGACTTTGCAGCTTAGCACTATTTTGGCATCGTGTACGGTTTTAAAAGGAAGTGTCATCTGCTACGGGCATATTAAGAGAAGAAAAGACAAGTACGTACGTTTTATTAATATATAATTTCCTAAGTATAACAAAGAAAAGAAGAGAGACGGTGGGGGTACTCCAAGAGAAAACAAAAACGCAAAACTGATGATGATTCCTTTATATTGAAAGACAAATGCAGATTCAGATGCAACAACAAAAACAAGAAAATACTGATGTTATATTAATTAATCTCAAATTAAACTCATAATATGATAATACCTATTATAGGAGTAGGGATTTTTGTAATGATATGGTTGATCTTATGGAAAAAAAATCATCCAAAGTAGTAATAATAACATTAAAATATTAAAATAAAAGGAAACGAGAAAGAAGAAGGAGAAGAAGCAAAAAACAGAAAAAATTATAATGAACAAAACAATGCATAAGGAAAAAAAATAGTAAAAGAAAAATATGAAAATGATAGTAGTATAATGAAATGATGTGAAGGAAAGAAAAACAAAAATAATAAAGAATGCAAGAAAAGGATAAGAAAGGGGGTGGGGTTGGGAGAAATATTATAACAAAACACAAAATACAGAACGAAAGAAAAACTAAAACCAGTTAGTGTAATTTGCAACAAACGACAAGAAAAATTAGAGAAAAAAACAATGTTGTTTAAAATAATTAAACAAACGAAACAAAAACGAGAAGACAAAAAAACATGGTAGGACTAATATAGTTGAAACGAGCAAAAGCAATCGCAGTAATATTCTTTTTTTTCTTGATAGTAATTCAGATTGGTATAAGGCATAAAACAGCCCACCACTGTAATGATATAATCATAGTACACTAATGAACAAAAAATGCGAACACAAATTGAAGTGGAAATGGCAGATTAGATGAGATGAGACAAACAAAGAAAGAGATGAGATATAATAAAACCGAGATAGAGGTGGAGGGAGCGGGACACAATAGCACATTGAGAAAAAGAAGAATCAATTGGAACAGACTAAACGAACAAACCCATAGCAACTAAAAAAAAAGGAAAAGAAAGAGGTATTCATAGCATAGCAAATAGATCGATTATAGATTCTCGGATCTTTTAGATTTAGATATCCAAGATAACAATCTTGATGTGGAACCTCTTTTAATATGACCTTTTCTTGGAGGTTCTAATAATTTCCCCGAGTCAGAATGAACATGTTTATTACCCGAACGGTTTTCCTTACTTTGAAGTAGCTTCTTGGTGTTGTTATGATTATTGGTAATATTAGTGTTATTCAAATTATTTGAGATATTAGACAAAACTTTCTTGTGAGACTTTTGTGGGGTTGATGCGTTGATCATTGGGCCAGGTTCACCAACCATGAAATCTTCACTTAATGTGGCATCATCCATAATAATGGTGTCATTAATAGCAACTACTGGAGTGGATGAATCAGAAGCTAACGTTGGTGCAGTTGGTGAAGACGATGATGAATCTAATCCCAAGAGCTCATCTGTTGTTTGCTGTTCTATGATCGATTTTCTGTTAGATTGAACTGATGACCTTCTTCTATGATGTAATTTTGATGATATTGTGCTGAATAGAGAACTTGATCTTCTATGTCTATCTTGCTTACTATGTGGAGGAAGTAATTTTGATGTTGCAGTGGATGAAGCTGATGATTTTGTTCTTTGATGTCTAATAGGAGAAACGGAGGTCGAATGTGCCGATTGCGAGGCAGATGCTGTCGATCTTCTAGATAGGGAGATTGAAGAAACAGAAATTGAAGGATTTGACAGGCTTGGAACTTCAGCTTCTGGCTTGGTAATTTCTGATGAAACACTTTCACTGAATGACATTGAGCCCAGATAATCATTTTCCTTATGGAAGTCTTTTGAAATATCATAAGTAATAGATTCATATTGGAAAGGATTTTTAGTATTTGAAGAGAATGTAACGGTGTTTTGAAATCTTAAGTTTCTAACAGGTGATCTAGATTTGGACTTACTCTTCAATATTGAAGGAGAATTAGGATGAGGTAATAAAGGCTTTTTGATTGGTTTTATATCAGGGATAGTGGAAGTTAAAGAAGATGGATTCATAGGAGTTAGTGTTGGAGAACTCAATTGTTGACTGTAATAAGATTGATATCTAACTTTACTTCTCAAACTTGGTTGACTTGTTGTGTTAAAGTGTGAAAGATTTTTACTATTAGAACCATTTGAGTTAATAGAAGTTAATGAATTCGAAGAACAGTTGTCATTGATAACGTTAGTTAACGATTTATTAGAAGTACCAGCCATCACAGAATTCAAAGAAGAAACTTCTGAATTATGAGAAGATCTATTCCGGAGTTGACTGATGTCAGCCTCGAAAATTTCATCTCCTTCATCATTTTCAGATTCTTCTTCCCTAATGCCTTCAACTATAGAAACTTCATTTTTTTTGGGAGAAGCATAAAGAGAATGTCTTGGGAAAAAGTTACTTGGGGGTTCGGGCTTTCTAATTGGAACGGCCAGGCCAGTTAAATTTGGAGTTGTAGAATGAGATAAAACTGGCTTATTAATAATATCATCTAAATCAATAACAGCATTCGGCACCTTGGAGTTCTTATCAAATTTAGCATCTTCAGTCATAAAATATCTTAATTGGGAAGAAGCGGATGAAGGAGAACTAGCATTTGGAGAAGAGAATTCAGCAGTTGGTCTCTTGAAAGAAGAAGTGGTTTCAGAAGGAGGTGTTAACAAAGAAGAAACTTTACTATCTTCATCAGCGAGAACAAAATCTGGAGTTGAGGTAGTTTCGAACTTAGACATAAATGAAGGTCTAACTGGAGAGCCATGTAACGAACTTGGAACAGACTTCGAAGTTTGCGTATTGTTATTAGAAGGAGGAGGTAGAAAGATGCCCATTCCTTGAACATCAAAATCCCCAGAGATTGCGGCTGAACGTCTGTGACGATGACCTCTTCTTGGAGGAGGATGTAATTCCATTTTAGGAGTAGTAGCTTCTGGAAGTAATAGCAATTCAGACATTATCATTGGGTATGCGTTATATCAGGCTTTGTCTATAAGTTTTTTAAAAAGTGGGAGAAACAAGCTTTTTTTTTTTTGTTGGAATGAAAATTTGAAGAAAATGTTCGTCGTGTATGGTATATGCGAGTAATAAGTGAAATTACGACTATATATTATTAATTAAATGAGTGTGTTTTGATTTAATTAGATTCAGATTGAAGAACTCTTTATATGTATGTGATTAGTAAACGAAAAGAATGGCAAAATTAAAGAACGACAGGATCTTTCAACCTAAGCACTTTGCACTTTGTGAAGGGAAAGAAATGAAAAAGAGGGTAGAGTTGTTGTAGAACAGGTAGGCTCTTTATGGTAAGAGACTTGACCTTGATCAGAGAGGTATAAGGTATGAGATGTGGACGTATAGAGGGTACAGCTATAGAAGAGGAAAAAAGGGCACAACGCAGAGCAAAAAACAGGAAAGGTGGTTTTATAAATAACACCTCTCCTAAAAAGAGCATTTCCTCTTTTGGCGGGCTGAGCTTCTGCTAAATAAAATAAACTTTGTTGCTCAGCAGACGCGTTCCCTGCACAGCTGCCGGACCCACCGGGGAGATGAGGCCGGCGCCTACCGCCAAGGCCACACGCATGCCAGGCGGTTTGTACGTTCGTATGAACCAGCTGAGCTTCGTCGTGGAGCACCGCACGCGCAGATGAAATTCGGTTTGTATATTTTCGAGAACTAAATTAAAACGCGAGAATGCCCAAGTGTATTACGTGTTTGTTGTAAAAGAATGAGCTAGTCAGGTTTTAGCACCGTTTACAACTTTCTTCATATAAAGGGCTGGTTTATTGGTTGTACTGGTCTCATATATATGGCCAGCGGTTTTACATTCACAATATGATATGTCATGCCAACAAGAAATTCTATTTACTTTTCAAAGAGATGTGCGTAATTAAAGTCGAATCAGGTAATTGTCGTGGGGCCTAAGTTCTAAGTTCAGCAGTTTTATAACTGCACGTAATTTACACTTTATGGTGGCCCTTTTCAATTAAGAGAATTACCATATTGGTAATAAATCATCAGCAAATTAAGTATCAATTAATACTTCTATAATTAATGGGCATGACATGACAAGTCAGAAAATGGTTAACACATATACATTCAACAGCCTCTTCTATTCTTGTTTCGGAAATTTAAGTTGCAATCAAATCGCTTAGGAATATTCATATACGTTATGGATTTGATTGATCGTCTGTTGCGATCTTCGAGGGCTCAATTAAAGAATTAACCTCATTTGGTCGTTCGTGTTTACGGTAAATCTCTCTGTTCACGTGCTTGAATATTTGTAGACATCATAGATTTCTTCGTGAGTTACAAAGGTAGTGAGTTACCTAAGACCTATGAATTGCTGATGAGAATAGAAACAAAAGTTGATACTTTTCTCACGCGTATTTAGATGCGCATAACGTATCTTTTAGTATTGAGACCAAAGGAAATTGCCGTCCCGCCTCTCGCTGGCTGAGAACCCCCTTTATAAATTAAGTTATGTAACTAATTGGCTACTGTAGTTTTAGTGGCACTGCTATATATAGCACGGCTCTTTTCGTTGAGATCTCTCTTGATTTCCGTTTCTACTTCTATTTGCACTTCATATCTGCAATCCATTTCATCCACCCACCCAATGTATTTCAAGTCCATGCCATGTGCCAAAAATAGTGGAGCTTCTGCAATTTGGCGCACTGTTGGTCGAGAAATGACATGTCGCTTAATTCAGGCACGCAATCAACAAACCAGAAAAAAGAAATTTTTATTCAATTGAGACAAGATATACCTTAACTAAAATTGCTTAATTGATCCTTCAAAGTTGATCAAACTCTTTCGGGTTAAGTTATACTGCATATATAAAGTAAGTACTTTGTAGTTCTTAATTGCTTGCTATCTAGTTTGTTTGCTACGTGCCCAGGTTTATTTTTACACCTAACCAAAATTTCAGACTTTTCTTGCCCACCTGTCAATATGGTGTAAAGATTAAAACTTAACTCAATTCAAGTGAGGTACCTAGACAAATCAAATGAAAATGTTGTTTCGAAACCCAATCGAATTATTAGTTGTTGATATATATCAACTGCAAAATATTAATATAATTCGTAGTGTACCTATTATTGCCATGTAGATAAACCCCTTTAGTATGGTTATCAAGAATTACGATGCATCTGAGTTTTTGCAAGTTTTCTCCCTCTGTTCGTGCATATCGACTGGTTTGAGAATTGAACTTTCAGAAAAAATTTAATTACCAACGGACGCTCATTATGGTTGAGGGTTAACGTCTTTGTTATTGCCCCGTTTTTTTTCAAAACATCACCTAGCTATAAGTACCGGATTATAGTATGCGGTGGCTGGTTTACATGTGTTACAAGTGACAGGATTCAGTTAGCTCCTGATTCAATAGACAGGCCACCCAAAACCAGACTAACGCCAAAGTTAAAGCAAAAGGGCCGGTGTATGTGATGTGGATCGCCATTTGCGAATATCCCCCGGGTATTTTGTTTTGTTTTTACTTTCACCGGCACAGCCGAAGTTGGTCCCACATATGCATATGCATGGAACTTTGGCCTTTTGAGGAAAACGATTCAGATATGGATCTTAGGGCTGTGCTTAATAAAATTGCGCTCAGTATGTTTGTTTCGGCGTATGTTCTCCATCTCAGTCACGTGCTTACTAAATATAATTGTTTTGGTGTGACGCCGTCGAGCCGCATTCAAGATTTCCAGAACTAACGTAATTATTCCCTCAATTTCCTAAAAGATAAGGGAGTCAATGTATCACCCGTGCCCACTAACAAACAGCAAGCAACCATGAACCATGACCAATAATGGTTGGGGTCTACAGTTGCTATACAGCACACACCTCATTTGGATATCTACTGGCTTCAAAAGTTCTAAAGTGTATAACAGCTCTATCAAATTACAAACTATGCCATACTTACTAGGATGCTTGTAAATTAAATATCGTTCTGTCAAGTAGTAATTCCACTATGCTTGTTGGACACTGCACTAAAGAGCTCATACTTACGTTTAAGCGAATTAAATGCGCTGTCTAGAATATGTAAGTTACATAGCTACAGAGCCTGCCTAAAGTTACCACATCTTCTTAATCTACAATTTCAAGAAGGAAAGAGCTATTTATCATTATTTCATATCTATTAATGAGGTTTATTGACCTGTGGGTCGTGAAAGGAACTTATTAACTCGCTTAAAAGTACGTACCATTCATACTATGGATTTAGTGTAAACTTAATTAGCAGATATTTAGTTTGAGACATGCTATATAACGAACGAGAGAACAACTTCATTGATTAAAGGGCCCTGCTAAATGGAGCTGGAGCGATGATAGTGTAGGAGTGTCTGTACCTTTTCGATAGATCGATAGGGGTACGTTCAGGCTGATATATCTTTCTAGATCAAAGATTCAGGACTCAGGGGGGTGAGTTAAACGGTATATAGCTATTTAGAATAATGATTATGCAAAATTATGGGGAACATCATTCAAGTCAATTAGGGATTACATTTGTACCCTGCAAATATATATGTATGTATGTATGTTTGGACCTGAGTTGCCTGCCTTTTCAATAAATCCCGGGTCCATTAATCATCTTTTTCAGCTTTCGATTCAATTCCCTTTTAATTTCAAACATATCCACCACCGGCCTTGAAGTTGCATAAAGATTTTAGCTGCGTATGAGGCGGGTCCATTCACGGCAATTTCTCCCTCAAATCTTTTTGTTCGATCAGTTCTGAACTAAACCAAACAAGCCTACTTACTGTTTACTTTTCAGAATTGCTCTTTATCATACTGTTTATATGGCAGAGTGACATCCATCAACCAGCCATTTTTTTATGAACTAAATATACATCATGAGAAAAATTAAGGGTTATCATGTCATGTTTATGGATCTATTTCGGCCACGATATGTAAGCATAGTGTGGGGGATGAGCCTAGCTGTTTATGGGTGTGTGGTTGGGTTATGTGTGATTATAATTGCATGACAGCTAGCTGAAATGCCCCAACATATGAAACGTAAATAGAATTGCCATGTCAACCATCATCTTGATATATATACTTTAGGTGAATATGTATTTACACTTGAGCCGATGTCCATATGATAATATAACCGCAGTATTAATCAATGATTTTGTAGTTATGGTTATGAAGAGACCTGAGGTTATTGTATACACAGATTAATTAAAGAAATTCTTGACGATTTCTTTTTAAATTGATTAAGACTCACAAGATAAAAGTTACAGGAATTAAATTACAGAGATGAGATGCGATTGTGAACAGGGCTACATATATCTAGCACAAATTATTATTTATAATCTTTTAATAACTAATTTGATATTGAATTATTTAAAGTCAACTTAAATCCTTTTATTATATGAGTTATTAAACAAAGTTGAAATTGAAAGAATTATGTGCAAACGTAAAAGTATATCAATATTGTTAAGCCATTCAAATTCAAATTCCCTTTTCCTTAAAAAAGAATGACTTGGTTTTGATCCATGTATTTTAATTAATGGTGAATCAATGAATAATTATTATGCTGTTATACTTAGCAAAAAAATACGAGATAACTAAAGTTTTCCGTCTCAAACTTTGATGAATCTGACTCAAACAAGTTAGTCTAATTTATGAATATGTTTAAGTTTACAATCAGATTTTAATCAAAGATTGCCCCTTGAGAGTATAGGCTGCTTGTGCAAAAACAAAAAAAACACAGAAAATTTGATAATCTCTTGATTGATTACAGGATTAGAGACCCAACAGTCAATAAACAAGCTACAATAACTATAACCTTACAATTATTTAGTATATTAATCCAGAAGATATCTCCCAATTAATTTCATTTAATCTAAAATTCTTAGTTGTATGTGTCCTATGCGGCCACTTCAAAACCTAAAGATCCCACAGAAAATGAATAAATTTATATGACCAAACTTTTCTTTAAATTAAGTAGTAAAAAGTAAAAAGTAAAAAGTAGAAACTATACTGGGAAAACCCACCTAAGAAAGTAGCACAATATGCAAAAATTAAGGAAGAAAATGAAATCATCAATTAATAGTGCTCTATGATTCAAAACTCTTGTTTAGTTCACTTAAAACATCAACACCACCATTAGCTCTCCCATTTCTTCTCACGTTCCTGTTACCTCTATTATATGTAGTGCTCCATCCAGTTTGTTGTTGTGGTTGATGTGGTTGTTGGTTTGCTTGTTGTGGCTGTTGGGGAGTTTCAAGTTTCAAAATTGTAAATCCAGGTTTTTTACCAATTGCCTGCTGTTCCAATTCCTTAAATTTAGAAGCCATTGCCTTTTCTATTTCTTCATTATTAAAATCATTAATTGATTTATAAAATATGTTTTTTCTTTGGATATTATAAGGAGCGTTAAAGTTTTGTTGTTGTGCATATGCTGGGTATTTCTTTATACCACGGTGTTGATCTTGCTGTTGCTGTTGCCATGGCTTGTTAGACATCGTTGGAGTAAGTAAGAGTAGGTGCAATGATGAGACTTGTTCTTGTTGTGGGTGTTATTACTTGTCTTCTTGTGCTCTAATTCAGCTCACTTCCAAATTCCGAAGAAGCTCGCTCAGTGCTGACGTCAGCAGCTGATAAGTATTTGAGGTCACAATCCCAATTCTTTCTTTACTTTTGGAGCTTCTTTAGCTGTACGTACTGCATTTCACTCCTCAAACTTCCCTTACAAACGCAAACAATCACTCCTTTTGCCATGTGTATGATGAACCCAAAGCACATTTATAGTCACGACTCAGATTCTCTCCATCCTGCTAACATAGACGACTCTCTATTAGACCACGCCATCATGTCTTATCCAACCACCACTTCCAAGGACGACTACAACAACAGCAACAAAGACTCAACAAACTCAACTCCACAATACATATCTTTTGAACCCGTTGAATTTGACCCAAGCCTGGACTTGAATAACATGGATCAGTATCAACCAAAAATTTACAAAGTCGTTCCTGTTTACGAAAAGGTAAATGACCCAGCTACCTTATCAAACAGTGGCGTCAACAATAACACCGCTCCTCCTGCTTACGATGAATTATATCAACAAAAACAAGCCAATGACAAGCTCCCTGACTACAATGATTTAGAAAGATTGGAATCAGGTGAATCTCAAGAAGCTGAACAAGATGAAAGCCAATCTCCAAAGCGTTCAAAGGCTGCTTGGTTCCATTATTTCTTCTTGTGGTTTATAATCTTTTACTTCTTAGTGCCACTCGATGATTATTCTTCAGGTTGTTCGATGAATGACAACGAACAAGAAGATTTGGATACTCAAGAGGCTTTTGTTAACCAAATGCCTAGTACTAGATATAATTTAGGTAACATTGTTTATTCACTTTCTACTTCTGTAGATGAAACGGAAGATTCAGATACTGTTATCATCATAACTTGGAATGATTAGAATTAATTCATTTAACAGCATTCTATTATTTCTATCAACTAGTTCTCTTGTTTTTATTAAGAGTTTAAAACTGTTGTCGTCTCCAAGCTAGTTGCTTATGCACCCTCTCTTTGTTTTCGTCGTTTTTTGTTTTCGTACGTTCAAATGTACCCAGTTTTTTTTTTTATATATATTAAAACTTTATTAATCTTTTAACTGACTATCATCTATATATTTGGATTTTTTATAGCATTTAGTTTCTATTTTATTCTTTCGCTTCGTTGATGCTCCTTTTTGGTATTTCGTTTTTATTTTTGTTTTCTTTTTACTTTCTTTTTTTATTGAAAATCAATAAATTGTATTAACTTAACTCACTTCATAAAAACTATTAACAACTTACAGTACAATTTTTTCCTATATAAATAAACCGAAAATCTCAAGTATTTTTTATTCACAAAAACAAAATAACAAAATAATAGTATATATGAAAGGCCAGCCTTTAACTCACAACTTAGAAGTTAGGCCTAAGTACTTAGCATGATGAGCAGAGTGTTCTTTAACAAAAGAAGAAATGAAATAATAAGAATGATCATAATCGTCGACAACCTTGGATTCAACCAAACCTTTCAAAATGGAATCTTCACTAGCCTTCACCAAAGAACCAGGTCTTAATTGATTATCTCTGACATTGAAAGGATCTTTGTTACCAGTATGGTATAAGATTGTGGTTTTTGGGCCGTCATATTTCTTGATTAATTCAACTGGATCATATTCCAACCATTTGGATTTATCTGAACCTAAATAGTTTCCAAAACATTTCAAACCCCAAGGACATTCTGAAGGGTTACAAATTGGGGCGAAAGCAGAAACAGATTTGAAATAACCTGGATTTTTTAAATAAAACATTAACGCACCGTACCCACCCATTGAATGTCCAGTTACTGAAATATTCTTGAAATCCAATTGTGAATATTCAGCATCTAAACCTGGTAATAGATCCTTTAAAATATATGAGTACATGTTGTAATTTTTGGCCCATGGTCCATTAGTTGAATCCACATAAAAACCAGCACCAGTACCAAAATCCCAGGATTCATCTTCACCTTCAATACCGGCACCTCTTGGTGAAGTATCTGGGAAAACGACAGCAAATCCATATTCATTAGCATATGGTTGCCAATTTGCCTTTTCAGAAGCATTATTTGGGGTACAAGTCAAGCCAGATAAGTATAATAAAACTGGTAACTTTGTAGTTGGGGAATCAAAGAATTGTTTTGGTAGGTAAACGTTAACATCCATCTTAGTCTTGGTGGTTGATGATTCGTGGGATAGTTTGACTAATTTACCACCATGAGAGGCGATTTCTGCTTCTGTTTTGAATGCCATTCCTATATACTTAATTTCCTCAGTAATTGTTTGATAAATTGAACAAAATCAATACAATTGAACTCAAAAAGTTGAGGAGAAATACCGAAGTTTAAGTACTTTCATCCTATGGATTGTATTACCGAATTTGGAAATGGCTATCGGAAATTTGTTAGTTGGTCAGAGCACGAATTTCGGCGCAGCTGATAAGTCGATCGACACAGTCAAATTAAATCCGAGCCGCACAGAAAGGAAAATTTGATTTTGCGTGTGCTGCCCAAAAAAATAATTTTTTTTACAATTTTTTTTTATTAAATCTTATAAAACCTGTGTATAGATAGTTTTTCACTATATTACTTTTCATTTGGTTCAACTTCTACAGTTCTTACTTTATATAAAGATTCAAATAATTTAGCATTCTTTTATTGCATACTATAATACCACTTTACATTTTGTTTCTATTACCATTAATACAGTTACTACTTTCATAGATATACCAGATAAGAACATTTAAAATGCAATTAACTTGGAAAGATATAGCAACAGTTCCTTCATCTAACGAGATGTTAGATATTGTCTTGAACAGAACACAAAGAAAAACACCTACTGTGATTAGAGTTGGTTTCAAAATTCAAAGAATTAGAGCATTTTATATGAGAAAAGTGAAGTTCACAGCTGAAGGGTTTAATGAAAAATTTGATGATTTATTGAAAGGTTTCCCAAATATTAACGATTTACATCCTTTCCATAGAGATTTAATGGATACATTATATGAAAAAAATCATTATAAAGTGTCCCTAGCCGCTGTTTCTAGAGCTAAGACTTTAATCGAACAGGTTTCTAGAGATTATGTTAGATTATTAAAATTTGGTCAATCTTTATTCCAATGTAAACAATTAAAAAGAGCTGCTTTAGGTAGAATGGCTACCATCACTAAAAAGTTGAAAGATGCTTTGGCTTATTTAGAACAAGTTAGACAACATTTAGGTCGTTTACCATCCATTGATCCAAATACTAGAACCTTATTGATTTGTGGTTATCCTAACGTTGGTAAATCCAGTTTTTTAAAATGTATCACTAAAGCTGATGTCGAAGTTCAACCATATGCTTTCACCACAAAGTCTTTATACGTTGGTCATTTTGACTACAAATATTTAAGATTCCAAGCTATTGATACTCCAGGTATTTTGGACAGACCAACTGATGAAATGAACAACATTGAAATGCAATCTATTTATGCTATTGCTCATCTAAGATCTTGTGTCTTATATTTCATGGATTTATCCGAACAGTGTGGTTTCTCTATCGAACAACAAGTTAAATTATTTCATTCCATTAAACCTTTATTTGCTAACAAATCTGTTCTAGTTGTTATCAATAAGACTGATATTATTAAAATTGAAGATTTAGATCAAGAAAGACAAGCTTTAGTCCAAACTGTTATGGAAGTTCCAGGTGTTGAAATCATGGAAACATCCTGTTATCACGATGAAAATGTTATGCAAGTTAGAAACAAAGCTTGTGAAAAATTATTAACTGCTAGAATTGAACAAAAGTTGAAGGGCACTGCCAGAGTTAACAACGTTTTGAACAAGATTCATGTTTCTACTCCAAAATCAAGAGGTGATGATATTGCTAGAGAACCATTTATTCCAGATGCTGTTAAATTATTAAAGAAGTACGATGCAAATGATCCAGAAAGAAGAAAATTAGCTAGAGATATCGAAGCTGACAATGGTGGTGCTGGTGTTTACAACAACAACTTCAAAGAAAAATACATTTTGGATGATGAAGAATGGAAGAATGACGTTATGCCAGAAATTTTGGATGGTAAGAACGTTTATGATTTCTTAGATCCTGAAATTGCAGCTAAATTACAGGCTTTAGAAGAAGAAGAAGAAAGATTAAATGAAGAAGGTTTCTACGATTCCGATGAAGAAGAAATGGAAGACCCAGAAATTGAAGATATTAAAGAAAAAGCTCAATGGATCAGAAATAAACAAAAGATGATGATTAATGAAGCCAGATCAAGAAAAGCCTTAAACAACAAGGCTCTAATGCCAAGATCTAAAGTTACTAAATCATACAGTGAATTGGAAGACCATATGTATCATGTTGGTCATGATGTTACTAAGTTAAGAGAGAAGAAATCAGCTTCTTCCAAGAAATACAGAGCTTCAGGTTCAGATATCTTAAGAGCATCAACTGGAGAATCTGGTCCAAGAAGATCAAATAAACCAATCAGACAAAGTGATAGATTACACGATGGTTTGACTGATGGTGCTTTAAGATCTAAAGCTGAAAGAATTACGAAATTGGAAAGAAGAGAAAGAAATAGAAATGCTAAAGCTGGTGAATCTGATAGAAGAACAACCGCCGCTCTACCTAAGCACTTGTTCTCTGGTAAGAGAGGTATGGGTAAGACTGATAGACGTTAGTATTGGATTTTTTTCTTTGTAATTTATTCATTATACACTAGTATTTTTTTTCTATAATTGCTTTATTCTTTCATCATTTTCTTGTAATATTCCGTACGATTGTGTTTTGTTGTTTTTTCTCTTTTTAATCTAATTAAAGGGCTTCGATTTATTATCATTGTAATATGTATGTTTACAAAGCATTGTCAGAGAATATATTTTGTATGCACAAAGGGCAAAAAGAATAATATAAGGTATACAAAAACGAAGGAATGAATAAGACAGGAAGAAAGAAAAAGCAAAGATCAAAAACAAGTCTAGCCAATGAAGTCCAGAGTGTAAGGGAATAATAGATGTGATAAAATCAAACTTCATCTTTCACTTTCTTGTTGTTGCGACTTAAATGGTGTTCATAGAATACAAAAATAAAAGCAAGACAAACACCCAATCCACTCAATCCCATACCTGTATAAAAAGCGTATCTAATAACGTCAAAAGCCGAATGACCTTTTTCACTCTCATAATATTCAACGGTACCAGCAATACCTAGACCAACAGAAATAGAATAATTGACAGCAGTATTAACTAAAGAAGCAGCAGCACCTTGATGTCTTTTAGGCAAAGCATTTGATAAAATCATAATACCAGAAGGGAAACTAGTATCCATACCAAACGAACAGATAATCATACTTGGAAACTTCTGAGCCCAATAGATTTGACCTCTCGGTCTTAAGCCACTTAATAACAAACCACCTTCAAAGCAACACATTGAAACAAGCATGATTAGTGAAGTTGGAACAATGGGTAAGATTTTACCAGTAACTAAACCTGCAAACATACCAGCAAAAGAGGCTGGAATAAATTGAACAGCCGCTACAGTAATGGTTAAACCTAGGATTTCATAAGCAAACTTAAAAGTATAGAACAACCAAACACCAAAACTTGACCAACCTAACGAAATGCAAGCTAATGTGAATAAGATTTCGGCATTCAGGGGTGGAACCAAAGGATAAGCTGCCTTTTTTTCTAGAAAAAAGAATACAACAATTGCAATAGCACCCACGATTAATAACACATAAACATAAACTCTGTCCCAACCAACAACAGGTCCATGATTTAAAGCAAAATTGATTAGAATCAATCCAATGACACCAGTGAGAGAACCCCAAGGGTCAAACATTTCAACCTCCACTTTTTTAGGCTTTGAGCCAATATCTTTAGGAATAACGAAATAAGATGCTATGGCAATAAAGATACTTACAATAGCAGTAACATAGAACTGCCATCTCCAGTTAGTCAACTGAGAAAACAAGGCATCAAACAAAGCACCAGTCACAAACCCACCTGGGGCCACGCCTCCAAATACAGCAAAAGCCATATTTTTCTCAGGACCATTAGGGAAATAATGACCCATCAAACCTAAAGCGTTAGGAACAGCAGCTGAAAAAGCCAAACCTTGCATTGCTCTACAAATATCAAAGAATTCGATTGATCCAGAATAATAGGAAATACCAGCTAATAATGACCAAACTGATAACAAGATATAGGAAGCAATATAGACTCTTTTGTAACCTAACAAATCACCAAATCTACCTGAGATTAAAATGAAAGTACCCATAGTTAATGAAAATGCAGCTGTCATCCATGATATTTCACCAGCTTTATCAGCAATATCGAAGTCTTCAGCTATGAAATTAGAAGAAACAACTGTTTGTGACATAACAGCTTGAGATAACAATTGTGTTAAAGCCATTAACAAAACAAACATAAGTTTTCTGGGTTTCGAAATTTCTTCGAATGATGGAACTGGATCTAGGTGAATTAAATGCTCATCATCAACAATACTTTGTTCATCATAATGTACTTTCTGAGTGTTGTAAATTTCCATTCCTATTTCACCATTGCTGTTGGTTGGGAAAAAATCTTCAATCTCTTCCGAATCGAAAGGTTGTTCGTATTCTTGTTGTGGGTGCTGGTGTTGGGACATCACGTAGTAGCTCGCTGACCTCTTTTACAGACGAATAAAGAAATAGAAACTGCTATCTATGAAGAACCATCAATATATACACATATACATACAACCTAGCTATTTTATGTAGCTAAGCAGGTCTCGTTTAGTGAAAACCTTAGTAGTACGATCAAAAAAAAATATCGGTTCAAAGTATCGCTTATCGGCTTCTTCACTTTCCTAACCCAGCATATAACATTTATCCGACACCAGGACTTTTCGGGGAATTCCGGGGAATATACCCAATTCGTCCTTATGACCGGACCTCTTCTCCGATAATCGACGACTGGCAGACCTTTCCGTCGTCCACTGTTTCGGCTAATTTTTCCTAATTACGGCGAATGAGAAAATGAGAAACTCAGCGAGAACTTCTTTAATCACACTAAAGAATATAAGTGGAAAATAAAAAGCAGGATCAAGTGAGCAAGAGTTTATAAAAAGACTGTATTTCCTTGGTGGTCGTATATTATTCTCACCTGTATTAGAAACCGGAAGTATCGAGCATAATGCTTTCCAAAAATTTGTTCAATTCATTAAGACCCATTGGTTCACAATTGAGAACGAGAAGCTTTCAATTCATTAAAACCGACAGAAATTTACACTCGTCATCTTTTACTAAATCAAGCAGCAGAAATAATAGAAACACACTATTAGGCTTATCAGTTCTTGGCTTAACATTATGCACTTCTTCTACACTATTAAAATCAAACCTTGAAAATGATACCAAATCAGTGCCTGAAGTCGATCCAACTTCGGTCATGGTTGATTCATCAGTTGATGCATTTCCGATTGAAATCAAAGATTTGTTTACTACTCCTATTCAGTTAATTGGTACTGGAATTAGAACAGTTACTTTCATGAGAATGAGAGTGTATGCATTAGGTTTATATATTTCATCAGATGATTTATCACTAGTGAAGAAAGTCTGGCATTCTAGATTCTTAGAGACAATTTATCAAAGTGAAGATAAATCTAAAAATCACGTTGATAGTTTAAGAGAAGCACTTGGTAAACCTGAGATTTCTGATATTTTGGTGGATAATTTATTGAATTCTGGTGTTAGATTAACCGCCCGTATTGTTCCTGTTAGAAACACCGATTTTAATCATTTACGTGATGGTTTAACAAAAACTGTTAGAGCAAGTGAGTTATACAAGAACTTAGTCAAAGATGAGAATGGATCAGATGCAAAAATCTCGGCTGGGTTACACGAATTACGTGATGCGTTTAATTCAAGAAGAACTACAGCTGCTACAAATTCTAATTTAATTTTAGAAACTCTTGAAGGTGGCAGATTAAAAATATCATTTCAACAATATGCCAGAGAGGGAGGACATCATGAACCAAAAGTTATCGGTATTGTTGAAGAACCATTGATTTCTAAACTGTTGTTTTCTGGTTATTTGAATGCTGAAAGACCAATGTGTGAAGCTGCTAGAACTTCTGCTGTTAATTCATTAATTAGTTTGTTCTAACGCTAAGGTTGTATTTATTGTTTTATCTGTGTATATTTATTTTCTCTAGTATATAGTTAGCACCCAGTTTACAAAAAGACATTTATTTATTCAAAATGGACATTGCTTGGTCCTTAGTCCGTTAGCCCTTAGTCATTATTCACCAGTTCTAAGTTCTACAGCTACGTCACACCGTCTTTTTATCCAGGTGATCAGCTGATATGGTGACTCTTTCATGTATAAATCAGATTCACCTGAATTCTAGAAAATATGGGACGAGCATGGAAATGATGAGTCAAAGCTTGTTTGCCCCTTATGATCGAACTACTTAAATACTCCTTTCGCGCACTTAACATGCATGCATTTACTGAGTATTCAAGAATTTGAACCTTTTGCGTAAGCTACATCAAAAAAGCATGAATAATGTTGGGTGTGGATAAAGAAAAAGGTTTAACAGACTTGTTTCTGGATTTGGTAATTCAAGATGAAAATCTGTTGGAAAGTATCAAACTAGAAAAAGAGACTGAGTTCGATAAAATCATCAAGGAATTACCAACTGAAATAATTTACAATGTCTGGAAATATATCATTTTTACTACTTTTACATTCGATGAAATCATAAAATATTACTACAAAGATAATGACAACACAAACAATAAGGACATCCAATTAGTTATCTCACTTTTATTCTCCGAATCAACTTTCGTGATCAACCACAACCCATCCGTCCCAGCCACAACTTCATCAATCGAATCATTATCCATATCATTAAACCCATCACAAGTTCCAACATTCTTGGAATTTCTCGTATTGAACAAAATCAAGGCTAAAAGATTAGACATTGTAAACTACCTACCTACAGTTAAGATAACCGACTGTCTGGATGATTGTTTCAAGGAGGTTTATTTTTATTTTAATTTGAAACCATTGGAGAAATTACGGATCTTGAATTATAATTCGTTGGTTAAAGGCATTACTTCCAGATCAATTGAATTGTTGACTGATTTAACCACAAATGCAGTGGAACATGCTGATAAACAACATGACGGGTTAAGATTTGTTTATTTTAAATTAGATGATTACTCCGAACCTGAAGTATTAACAATGAAGGATTTCGAGCCCTTGAAGAGATGGATATCGTTAAATGAATATCAAAAGAAGCTAGTGTTGGATATTCAAGGATGCCGTACTATCCCTCATGAATTTATTGATTTTTTAGTTAGGGTAGATAAAGCCAATTTTGAGTTAGATTTAAGATACTTTACAGATTCTAGTAATTCGGAGTCATACATTGAAGAAGATGACACATATAGTGATTACTTTGATCCATTCGAAGTTAAATTGGAAGAGTGGTATGATAGTGAACGTCATTTAGGTATTGGTAACTACATACATGAACACTGCTTCAGAAACAAATTAAGACTTTTGAAAGACTGGATAACATCATTAAGTTTTCATTGTGATGGAGAATCCGACGAGAGTATTCTATTAGTCAATTCATGTGTCAATTTGAAATGTCTTTCCATCAATTCAGATTTATACAGACAAGAGAAAATAATAGCCAATGATATCAGCAAGCGTAAGAAGATGCCAATGGATTTACCTACAACTTTACACCACTTGAATATTTCATTAGCAAATTTCTCTAACTTACAACATTTGGATCTATCCTACATTGTAGTGTCAAGCAAGGGTGCCAGCACAAGATCACATTCCAACAATGATTTCTTTTCAGAGTTGGATAATTTATACAGTTTAAGGATTCATGATTGTTTGTTCCAAAATCAGTATATTATACTTCCACGAAACTTATCAATTTTGGAAATATCAAAGAGTAGAAATTATTACAATTTGCCATTTATTACAAACGACTGTGATGAGTTGAGGTCGTTATCTTCTGTTAGGGTGTTTTTGGACTGGTATGGGTTTGATGATTCGATTGATTTGGATGAATTTCAGTATTTCATTTGGTCGTTACCTTTATCCTTATATGAATTGAAGATTGAAGTTGGCTATAAAAGTGATGATAAGAAATATTGTGGATTTGATCAAGTTTCTTTAGTCAACTTAGTTGGATTGGTAGAATTAGAATTGGAATTGAGTAATATTCAGTTTGATTGCTTCAACTTGGAACAATTGCCAAAACAAAGTTTGAAGAAGTTGACACTTAACATTGGAAATTTGGAAATTAAAGGTGAATTTTCCGAAATGTCGAAAGAACTGATTGTTAATGAAAGACGAGTGTATTAGACAGATAGTATATGGAACTTTTTTTTTTCTTCTAGTGAGTGTCTAAGAATAATTGTCATATAGTTGAAGTAGGGCCCTTTCACTTTCTAACACTGGCCTATCTTTGAGATACAGTTGTTGGACTAGTGACAGCAGGACTACAGGCATCCGGCCGGAGTTTTTTGATCTTATTTATGTACAAGTGGTTCCTGCCTAATTCAGCCTTATTTTTTTTTCTGACATAGTAGGAGTTTCAAACGGCTACCAGCGGATAACGGATCGCTGTCCGGGGTCTGCACGTTTGGCATTGCGGTGCTTGCAGTGGTTGCATGAGTGTGTAAGCCGGATTCTGTTCGAAAACAGGAGTGCTAAGAGGGACACCCCATTAAGCTTCAAGTTTAATTCCTCGACTGACCGTTTGGAATTCCAATAAACCTTACAAACAAATATAACATAAAACAATGGAGACATTTTAATTGAAGCCAATCAATCATGAAACAATTTGTAATTCAGCCATGGTCTCGTAAGAGCGTGTAAGATACCGCAAACGGACAGTAGCTGCTTACCTAAAAAAAAACTAGCGCCGGGGTTCTTTTCATATTCACAGCAAGAGCGAATTAATCAGGAATCTCCGGGGTCCAGGCATCGGATCTGGCTTCAAAGACAGCTCTTTAGTATGGGTAAAAGGTGGATGTTGCAATTTGCTGGAACACTACACAATCCAGATGACCATCCACCCAGACTGGCAATAAATACCTCTGGTTTTCCTCCTCTTTTCTCACAAATGGGTTACTCGGTCAGTTCTCCTTCTTCTTATTTCATAACCCTCCCTCTCCGCAACGCTGCAATGTCTGAAAAAGATCAAACCATCAAGACTGATTTAGTTACTTTGACTAGATTCATCTTAGACGAACAAAAGAAATATGCCCCTTCTGCAACTGGTGAATTGACCTTGTTGTTAAACTCCTTGCAGTATGCTTTTAAATTCATTGCTCACACTATCAGAAGAGCCGAATTGGTCAACTTAATTGGATTAGCCGGAGCCACCAACTCAACTGGTGATGATCAAAAGAAATTAGATGTTATTGGTGATGAAATCTTTATCAACGCAATGGCAGGTTCAGGTAATGTTAAAGTTTTAGTTTCTGAGGAACAGGAGGATTTAATTATGTTTGAATCGAACGAAGGTTCGTACGCTGTTTGTTGTGATCCAATTGATGGTTCCTCAAACTTGGATGCGGGTGTTGCTGTTGGTACCATTTTCGGTGTTTATAAATTACAACCTGGCTCCCATGGTTCAATCAAAGATGTCCTCAGACCAGGTACAGAAATGGTTGCTGCTGGGTACACTATGTATGGTGCTTCCGCTCATTTGATGTTGACCACTGGTCATGGTGTCAATGGTTTCACTCTAGATACCCATTTAGGTGAATTCATCTTAACTATGCCAAATTTGAAAATCCCAAAAAGTAGAGCTATCTATTCTGTCAATGAAGGTAACTCCTATTTCTGGGCTAAAGAAGCCCAAGAGTATGTTGCTTCTCTGAAGTTGCCTCAAGCTAACGGTAAGCCATACTCTGCAAGATATATTGGTTCTATGGTTGCCGATGTTCACAGAACTTTATTATATGGTGGTTTATTCGGTTACCCAGCCGATTCTAAATCCAAAACCGGTAAATTAAGGGTGCTTTATGAATGTTTCCCAATGGCTTTATTAATGGAAGAAGCTGGTGGTGCCGCTGTTAACGATAAAGGTGAAAGAATCCTAAACTTGATCCCAAAGAAAATCCATGAAAGATCTGGTATCTGGTTGGGTTCCCCTGATGAAATTAAAAAGTTATTGACGTTTATTAAGAAGGATTAGATTAGAAAATGGTGAAATTGATCTTTGAAAAAATGGGCTTTTCTAGTGTAATTTGTGTTTTTTTGTTTTATTTGTTTTATTCCATTAAATGTTTATGGCACGAGTATTTATATTTATACTTTGTTTACGATTTATATCGATAAATGATAATTAATTGATCTAGATCTAGTTAATCCAGTAAGTACTATACGGAAACGGAAAATGAAGAGGAAATCAGGAAAGTCGTGCGCGAGCGAATCCTTTAGGTGTTCTTTTGACATTGGACATCGAGTTGAGCTGAACTCTGAGCATCTCGTGGACGTGTATAATTCTGCTTCTCTTCCCTTTCCTTGATTTACGTTCTACCCCCCACCCTTCAACCTCATCATCAGCTTATCTTAGTACATCATATTCCATCTCCCATAATGAGTTGTATGTCTTTGTTCAATTCCATATGGCTATCATTATTATTTCATATTTTTCAGTTTGACCGATATACTAACACGTTTCCTTGGAGCAAAAATTGGTCAACTATGATATTGACAATTTTGATTCCATATTTTATGTTTTCAAAGTCCGTGTGTTGGATCTAGTGAAACCTTTCATTCCTTATCTTCCTGAGGTCATTGCACCTGAAAGAAAAGTTCCATTCAACCAAAAGTTGATGTGGACAGGTGTCACATTATTAATTTTCTTAGTTATGTCTGAAATCCCATTATATGGTATCACTTCAAGTGAATCTTCGGATCCTTTGTACTGGTTAAGAATGATGTTGGCATCAAATAGAGGTACCTTAATGGAATTGGGTATTTCTCCGATTGTTACATCTGGTATGGTTTTCCAATTATTACAAGGTACCCAATTATTAACTATTAATACTGAATCTAAGGATGATAGGGAATTATTACAAATTTCTCAAAAGTTATTCGCCATCATCTTATCTGTTGGTCAGGCTACTGTTTATGTTTTAACTGGTATGTACGGTAGACCAAGTGATTTAGGTGCCGGTGTTTGTTTATTATTAATTTTACAATTAGTCTTCGCTGCAATCATTGTGTTATTGTTAGATGAATTATTACAAAAAGGTTATGGTTTAGGTTCCGGTGTTTCATTATTCATGGCCACCAACATTTGCGAACAAATCTTCTGGAAATGTTTTGCTCCAACTACCGTTAATAGGGGTAGAGGTTCAGAATTTGAAGGTGCTATTTTAGCATTTGTCCATCTAATGTTCACCAAGAAATCCAAGAGAGCAGCTTTGTTGGATGCTTTCTACAGAGACAATGCTCCAAATATGTTTCAAGTTTTGGCTACCCTTGTCGTTTTCTTTTCTGTAATTTACTTACAATCATTGAAAGTTGAATTACCAATTAAATCAACTAGACAAAGAGGTCCTTATGGTATGTATCCAATTAGATTATTCTATACTTCCAACATGCCAATTATGTTACAAAGTGCTCTATCTTCAAATATTTTCATTATCTCTCAAATGTTATATTCAAGATTCCCAAACAACATTGTTATCAAATTATTAGGTTCATGGGGTCCAAAGCCAGGTAGCCAACAATTATTTGCTACATCAGGTATTGCATATTACATGCAACCACCATTATCTTTAACAGAAGCTTTATTAGACCCAATTAAGACTGCTATCTATATCATTTTCGTTTTAGGTACCTGTGCATTCTTCTCAAAGACTTGGATTGAAGTGTCTGGCTCATCTCCAAGAGATGTTGCTAAGCAATTCAAAGACCAAGGTCTAGTTATTGCTGGTCATAGAGAAACTTCAGTTTACAAAGAATTAAAGAAGATCATCCCAGTGGCTGCCGCTTTTGGTGGTGCTACAATTGGTGCTTTGTCCGTTGTTAGTGATTTATCTGGTTGTTTAGGTTCTGGTACTTCTATCTTATTAGCTGTTACTACCATTTACGGTTACTATGAAATGGCTGCTAAAGAAGGTGGTTTAGTTAAGAATGTCAGTAGTGGTTTTTCTGATATGATGTAAGTAATAAGTTTACACGTATAAATCTATCTATTCCGATATATATAACATAAAGCAATTACACAATTTTTAGCAAAACAACAACAAAAAAAAAAGATTTATAGATTCAGTCCGGCCCCAACCAACCTTTAGCTAAAGATCACGTACTATACTTATATTATCTTTCTTCTTATTTTTTTGTTATCTGAACAGATCTTTTTGATTTTTTTAGATATTTTTCTTACCTGTATTCTATTGATATAATACTACGTCTTCTGATTTTCATTCTCACTGTAGCTAGCTATATATATATGGCCAAGTGAGTCGATTATTGTCGACTAACCGACTTGTCGACGACGATAAATATTTCAAAGGATGGCGGCGACGCATCGTCCATCATATAAATAACAATCAAAACCGTGCCTAACTAACCTATCTCTTCTCTTTCAACATAATCAAACACAACAAACCGAACAACCAACCAACCATGGCCCCATCGAACCCATCCAAAAGAATAAGAAACATATCCGTGTCCCGTCCAATAATTTACGGGAACACAGCAGAAAAGATTTCCGAGATAAACCCACTCCCAGCCAACGCACCATCTGAAAATTCACACACCTGGAAAGTATTTGTTGCTGATCCATTAGGCAACGACTTATCCCATTACATTAAAAAAGTGGTTTTCAAACTACATGACACATACACCAACCCAACCCGATCCATCGAGAGTCCTCCATTTGAAGTGAAAGAGTCCGGATGGGGTGAGTTTGAAATCGTCATTAAGATTTACTTCAATTCAGATTGTGGTGAGAAAAATCTAACGTTGTATCATCATTTGAAATTACATCCGTATCCTGGTGTCCAAGGCGGTTCCCCGGATGATGTGGTTCCTGATGTTACCGGTAGAGTAGAGTCGATCTTGTATGATGAGATTGTTTTCAATGAACCAACTGAAAAAATGTTTAAGTTGTTGACGCAGAAACCTGGTTCGTTGTTGCCTTACAAGAGCGATACAAGTAATTTCACAAAGTGTAATGAAAGACAAGAAATTGAAAGAATAGATGAGGCATTAGGAAAGATAGCGGAGCAATTAGAGAAAAGACAAGTCGCATTCAAGGCTCTTGATGAAGAGAGAAAGGAGATTGTTCAATTGTAATTCTATATAGGTCATATTTTTTTGTGTGTGTGTATTATAATTAATGAATAAATGGAAAGAAATAAAAAGAAGTAAAGCAAACACATATGTAGTATACAATAAAATAAATAAAAGGGAAAGCAGGTAGCATCTCATAGCCAAACTCAAATCAAATTAATGATTCAAATATCTCAACACATTTAATAACACAGAATGTAAATTATTTTCTTCAGACATATCATAAAACACGTTACAATCATAACCTAACCTAATTCTAACCTGTTCCAAACCAGCAAAATCGAAGACCAACACAGAAGTCAAAGGATAAATAGCACCACCTAAAGGATCTAGCAGCTTTAAAAATTTTGAAACTGAACCATCTTTATCTAATAATATCGGGAAATTGAATCTATTATTCTCTTGCTCGTCATAATGTGGAGTGACAGCTAGGAATCTAATTTCAGTATCATTATGATCCTCCAAGTCAGCAGCTGCTTTTAAAACATCAAATGAAGCCGGAATATTCAGGTCATTACCATCAAATAATAACATAACTAAAGTATGATTTTTAAATCTTGTCGTAAAATAATTTTGAGTTTCTAGACTGCTTAAACTTAAGCTGGTGTTTGATTGTGGGGGTATTATAGTCAGACGACCTTTATCATAGATTATGTCGAAGACATCATCAACTCTTGGCTTGCTAAAATGTGCTTGTTTGATAATTATATCTGGAACTCTTCTGTTATTAAATGATAAAGTTATATGTTTGGGGGATTGAGGAAAAGGACTGAATAATCCAGAATCATTAATTTTGCATCTTTTAGTCTTCGAGAAGGTATATCCAGGTGTTTTAGTCGTTGCTAAGATTGATTGTTCTGTTGATGATGCTGAAGAAGGTGGTGAAACGTCATCGTGTGATCTCTTTCTTGGATTAGCCAGGTTAATAATTTGAAAGCTTTGCATACTCTAAAAAATGATACCTAATTGATATCAGAATTAAGGAAAGAAAAGAAATAACTGTATAAGAAATGGGCGTGATGAATGTGATGAGATGAGAAGGCGGTTTGGATGCTTTATAAATATAAGGAAAGGTAGCCAAAATCAGCAATTGGGAGCTGTGACAGATGGAGAAGAGGAAGAGATGATTAAAACTAGGAGCGAGCCAGTCTGTGTACGCTATATGCTGGGATGTGTCTTAGCTAAGAGAAGACAAAGCTTTTGTTCGTGTTTGGTGTCGCATTTTTCACATTTCTATTTTCCTCTAATTTTCAGTGATATACTGTTGGCAAGCTAGTTAGTTCTGGCTTCTACTTATTGGTCACCAATCACCAATTGACTGGGGCCACGATTGTCTCTCATCTGTAGAATGACCATATGAAAACAAACACCTATTAGTAATTGCTCCTCCTGCCCCTCTGGGTGACCATTGTCCAATGACCATTCACCTCTCACAGAGGGACCATAACCCATAATCTATTACTAATTAAGACACTCAATCTAGTCCTAGTTGTGTCACCCCTGTGTCAACATCTCTTGCTCTTGCTAACATTCATCTTACCAACCTACCCAACACAGAACCTCCAACTCTCCTCTGAGCCAGTGCCTTTTGAAGCAGATCGGACGAGAAATGTCGTGCGCGCTCCAATCCATATTTGATTAGGTAAGGCGCTATGCTATGCTTTGTGACGTACCTTTCTCTCAAGTCACACTCAACAAACACCTACAAGCACTACACACGCATTTCTCTGCTCACATACTCATATCACTAAATACCAATTCACTAACATAATCGGTACTCGAGGTGAGAATGGACAAGTCATTTTTAATAAGTGCTATGCTCTCTGGTAACCCTAACGATCCATCAATAAAGCAGCCTGACCCGTCCTTAATTAACACAATTAAAGTTCCCCAAATAGCTGAGTTTGCAAACTTGAAGAAAGAATCAGATGCTCCAGTTGCTGCTAACTTGTGGCAAAAGCTAAACTGTTTATCAAAAGTTGGACTTTACTCAGATGTCGATTATTTTTCCGAAAATGTTTATTCTACGTACGTTGCAAATTATACGATATCTTCCAATATTTTAGGTCAGTTACAAGAGAATTCAGATACTATAACTTACCATATTGGACTGGTTCCTGATAGTTCGGACAAGGCAAGAACAGATTTTTTACAAAAACCATTCCAAAGATCTAGAGAAAATGATACAAAGTCGATAAAATATGATGATGCCATCAAAAAGAGAATTTATGAGTTAATAAATGATGGAGTCTTTAACACTGATAACTGGACCACTTCTTGTATTGAAGGTTTTAATTTTGATGCGGTGGTGTATAGACTAGCTCAATGCATAGCTATGTCCGGCTTTGATAAGAATTTATCCCTAGCTGAAACGGTTGGATTACCTGAAATCAATGCTTCCATATTAAATGATATGGAATATGAAGATCTTGTTGAAACATATGATAATATGGATACCTCAGATGATACTTCTAGTGGAAGCCCTTGTTGTAATCTGGTGTTTATATCTGAACTCTGTTATTCTCAACTTGGTCAATACGGTGCAGATGCTTTAATATACGCTGTTAGATCATGTGGTGGTACAGTTCAAACTAATTACAAGGCTGATAATTTAAAAAGTGTTGAAATGCATAAAGGTTTGTGGCAAGCTATGAATTATTTATTTGTTCTTTATTCCCAAATTGATGTTTGTGATAGATTCACCAATGCTTTATTTGCTGGTATTACGAGCGTTTTAACTGTGGAAGCTAGAACAGGTGAAGGTGCCTTAATGAGAGATTTCTTTAGACAATATCATAAAAGTTTAACTCAGCCAACTGGTGTGATGATTAGTATCGATATCAATCGTGGTACTTTATTACCCCTACCTTTAATAACACCAGATTCAAATGTTCGTTTTGCCCATTCAATTGCCTTATTAGGTGCTGCTTTTGTTCAAGTTTCTGATCCTGGTTCTAACCATATGAATAGTTACCCAACAATAAGTACAGTCAATCCAACTAACGGTTGTGATGATAATGGCGTGCTAATAGGCAAAGAAAACATATCTCAAGCTTGGTTGGAACATAAGTCTAATCTAGAAACAGCGGTTCAAATATTGCTCGAAAATTGGACTAAGAATATGACTAGCTACTTTGATGCCCCTGCTCCAAGATCTCCAGACTTAATACTGATTCATGAACAAGCTTGGAGAATTTTTAAGCCCGTTGAATCCCATGTAGACAAATGTGTTATTGCTCCTTTCAATTGGATCGAACCAACTTCACTTATTAATCCTGAAGAGGTTGTAGTCAGTGGCTGTAAAGCAATCCATTGGAATATTTTTGCTCCAAATGATGGTTCACGATATAAAATTCCCTCGTTTGAGTCCGATGTTGAAACTATTCAATTTGATTTCAATAAAAATTATTTATTAAAATTCAAATACACACTATTGAGAAAAAATCCATACTTGAAATTTTTACAACTATGCAGACCTCAAGGTGCCACAACTTCCATAATATTTGGTAATGCAGACATTGAAAATACTGTTTTATTCAGCAAGAAGGTGATCTCATTACGTAAAAGGAAAATAATAAGCACTTCATTGGATGGTAATTCATTGCTTTCAGATTTATTTTGGAATTGTTTGTGTGAATTTGGCGGATTACCTGCTCCTTGTGAAGCGATATTTGATGGGCCTTCGGATGCTTACTTTCTGATCTTACCTTGGGATTCACCACTAAGAGAAGATATTCCAAGTACCGTTCAAGTTTCTGTTAATAGACCTACGGGTAAAAGACCCAAGAGAATTTTCTCTTTAGATACTTTTGAAGTATGTCGTTCTGCTACACTCGCTGCTAAATCGATATCGAATCTACATTACTAAGTACTCTTTTTCTAACATATTGACATTCATTGATAAAACTCTCTCTCTCTTTTGTTTCATTTCTTAGAAAACTTCTAGCATTTTGCATATATTTATAGGTGTATATAGATAGATTGTGAACTAATTGTACAATTAAATACCGTGAATTTTTGTCGGCAATCTGACCCTCTAGAAAATCTCTCGACAGTGACATCGCACGCCCTCGCTTAGAGTAATCATATTAATTAGGTGATTCATTGAAGTGTTGCTGTTTCCTTTTGGAAGTGACAGCAAGTGTTCTTCGGCGAGTGTTCTTCAGCAAGATACCCACAAAGAATAGCATTCATACAAGATGCCATCAGACTCAACTTACACCCCCATAGTGGCGCTGTTTTTAACCAAGTTCGATGTTCATTCAGGTTACGATTTAAAATGGTTCAGGTCACTAGATAATATTATTTATCCATCCAAGAGTCTTGAATTTAAAACGTTGCCTTCCGGTTTACATGCCGTCGAAGCCGATACCATTTGCTTCACTCAAGAAAAGACTGATAGCAATTTAATCGATTCGAAATCTCCATTTTTGTATGGGTTATCAGTGTTTAGACAAAATAAGGCGGCACAGAAGGCAGACTCTGATAGTTTTGTTGATAGAGAGCAAGTTAAACTATATTCATTAGGTATACTGATTGATCCTGATATGTTTTCACAGAGTTCTACTTCTGGTTTGGATACAACTTGGAAACCTAAAGTGTATTCAGCTTGTTGGAACTATAAAAATAAACTCTCTAAACTGATTGATCAATTTATGAAATGTAATAGCAATGTTGAAGAAGCTCAATTTTATTCTAATTTTGAGCTGTTTTTTAATGAATTTAAATCGAAAATTTCGAATTATTCAACTTTGAATGAAAGAACAACTAGGTCAACCCAAAGGTTGTTGACTGGGCAATCAAATGCGACTTTAACCTCTCCAACTGCAAATGGTCCACAAGTGTTAAGAAAGGTGACCCCTGAAATTGAATTGAGTGGCTCAGAAAGTCCAAAATTTGGTGATGGTGAAACTGCTCCTGAATATGATAATAATGATCATATGATCGATTCCATACTTCCATTGTATCAGAAATTAGGCCCTTTAATTTATAAAATTTGGAAATTGTCATTGTTACGTAAAAAGATAATAATACATACACCACATAATCCAGCATCATTGCCAAGCTTTGATGAATCAGATTATGAAGAAGGGGATGACAATGATTTGGATAATCCATCTCATTTTCGTCGTCATAATAATGAAAAACCTTTGTCAATTGGTGATATGGCCAAATTTATTTACTCAATATCATTAATTTCTTCTATTCCAAAAGAAATCAAACTAGAATTAATCAAATCAGGTGTTGGGAATATTGATGAATTGGAATTTAATAGACCAATTTATAATCTTTGTGTTAATGATTTAACATTTATGAAGAATTTAAAGGGTGGCTTTATTGGTTCCACAACTGATCAAATTATACTTGAAAAATCGAACTTATATGATTATTCATTAAAACTACCCATTAATAATTCGAGTCAATGCAGTATGAATGATTTGGATAATACCCCACAAATTTTCAAAGCTGGAGATTCGCATAAAAATGCACACCTAGCTTCACAGCGTGATTTCGGAAGATTTAAATTGGTTTATTCAAAATTATTTGAACAATCTAATGATGAATATTCTGAATTCCCCACCCCTGATTCTACCACCTCAACATCAAGTACCAGACGATCCTCACGTATAATACAAGGAGGTGCGTTGGCCACAAGATCGTCGATTTCGACTGGTACTACACTATCTTATCCAAGAAGGGCAAAACCGCAACATTACCAAGTTACGGTTGAGCCAGTCACTTTGAAAGAATTCGTATGGAAAGGTTTTGCTTGGTGGGCAACAGCAGGCGAATCCTCATCTCAATATATCAAAGAAAATGAATTTCAAATTGAATTAGATAATTTTGAAAATGATGGAATTTTACTAAAAGTTAAAACAGGAGAAGATAATCAAAATGTTGAGGTTATTATAAGTTTGGTTGGATATTTTCAAAAATTAACAATAAGGTTATTTGTTATTTTAATCGAGTTGATGAATAATGAATTTGCTGATGTTAAAACTGAGCAGCAGTTACAAGAACAAGTCAATCAACTTGAAAGAGATGACTCATTTGATGGTAATACCGATCCAATTGATAATGAAGCTGGCCATTTATTAGAAAATGATAATAATGATAATAATAATAATGAAGAATCTGGCAAAACCATTTGGATTGAACTTCAAGACGTTTATGAAATGGGTTTAGATCCATATAGTGACTCGGACCGTGAATTTTTAATTGAATTGGTTAAAGTGTGGTGGGGAAAAGAAGCCAGAATTGGTCGTTTCTGTGGAGACTTTTGTTGTTTCTAATTTATATTAGATTGCTTTTGTCTTTTTTTAATTTCCTTGTTCAATATGCAACATTTTTTCTCTTGCTTTCCGTGAAACTTCAATGACTCTTTGTGTTTTGTGTTTAATAATAGATATACCTATACCTTAATCATTACTACTAAAAATATTACCACTAATTATGAGGACTAGATACAAGGAGGGAGATGAGCAATATATATATGAGATCTCTGTAAATAAAATAAAAAAATAAGATATAAATAATGATAATAATAATGATTATAATAGATGTGAGAATGGGGTATAGAATGAATACCTCTAATATGAACAAGCAACAAAAAATAATGTAGGAAATAAAACGCCAAAAGAATTCATAAAAGACATAAAAAAAAAGGTAAGAATAAATTAGAACTTGAAACCAATAAGAAAAAAGAACAAAAGAAAAAAAACTTTAGCAAGGAGCATATCATTTAATTTCTCTTCCCAGAGCTTTATCCCAAGCTGGCTTTGACTCTTGGACCCAATGATTGAATCTATCCTTAACATTTGTGGTACTATCTAAAGCTGGTCTGACGTCTAAGAAAAAAGTTGGCATACCAAATTCATCTTCTGGACCACCATAATAATCAATAACATATCTAATTTGGTTCCAACTACCTTGCCCATCATTTCTCAAAACTGTCCAATCATGTCTATCGAATGGTAATTCAGTGTTGTATTTTTCTGGGAAAACTCTACTTAATTGGTGATAAAACCATGCTCTTGGTGAAATTTCACTTGGTCTACCCGTGAATTTCAGTAATCTTGGTTCAACTTTAGTGTCTTCTGTATGTGGTCTTTCCCATTCTAAAATATGATCCCAAGCACCTTCATTCAAAAAATTATGAATATCAACCATTGACTCAACAGCGTCCTCTGGAACATCACCTTTACCTTTTCTGATCATAGCATTAAACATTTGTTGTGGAGATGGATATTCCCAAACGCCAGCATCTTTTGATTCACCTCTTGGAATAGTAGAGAGTGTCTTTTCAGTTGGCAAATCAACAGTTTGGCCAGGAGCTTTTTGTATCGAAAGGTTGTATGGCATGTTGTTTAGAGGGTTTAACTCATCATCGGTCTTGTTTGAATTCAAAACTGGACAAGCAGCAGGAGCAAATCTAGAATGATCAACTGGACATTTTGCCTATACCATAAAAGTCAATAAAAGTTAGTAGAGAAAAACTGTGGACGATTAGAAATCAAGGGTAACTATGCAAGGGAACATACCGGTTGAACGTTTGAGGAACGAGAGGAAGCAACAGTAACTGGAGTGTTTTTTTCGGCCCAAAACCAACCCATGATTGTGAAGGTAGAAGTGTGTGGAAACGTGTCTTACAGGGGTTGTTGCGTTCTTATCAGTAAGACACTCTGCTTCAGTTTTAATTCGTTAAAAAAATAAATTTCTGAAATTTCTTGGTGAGCGCACGACCGAGAACCCTACCGAACTCTTCAACTTTAACTGAAAACCCGAGAGCAAGAAAAGAGGTATTGGAAACGATCAGTTGTGCGCAGTTAGTTCATATTAAAGAAGACATGTCAGATATTACAGAAACAGAAGAGCAGATTATTACCAGACACAAGAAGGAAGCAAGAGACTTGGTGGCCACAGCTACAGGTATGAAAAAGCAGGCTTCTAAATCCAAGAGAAAAGAAGTTATGAAGAAGATTCAAGAAATGGAAGCTAAGATGAAAACAAGGCATGCTGAAGAATTAAAAGAAGTTAAGAATACCGGTGCAACCATTATTGGTGAAAAGAATGTATCTGAAGACACCGATGATGATGATGAGCTTACGCCAGAGAAATTGCTAGCTCAATTAGAATTTGAAAATAAAGAGACGCCAAAAGACACACAACCTAAACCACAACAACAGCAGCCTAAGAAGAAACGTAATAGACAAAAAGAAAGGTTAGCTAAACGTGATGAATCTATTAGAAAGATGCAAGAAGAAGCACAACTAGAAGCAGATGTCCAACCAGATCTACGTGAGATTGAAATGAAAAATCTTGATCAACTATGTGGTATTTCACATTTAAAGCAGCATGATATCACTCCTGATGGTCACTGTCTATTTGCTTCCATAGCTGATCAATTAAGGCTAAGACATTCCATTACTATGTCTGTTCAAGAACTTAGAACAAGAGCTTCCAATCATATTAGAAAAGATCCTGATACTTTTGTTCCGTTTTTATTTGACGAAAAGACCATGACCTTAAAGGATGTTGATAGCTACACAAAAGAACTTGAAGAAACTGCTATGTGGGGTGGTGATTTAGAAATCTTGGCTTTAGCTAAAGAATTCAATTGTCCAATCAGTGTTATGATGAGTGGACGTGCTCCTCTGAAAATGAATGAAGATGGACAACAGCCAGAACTAAAATTAGTTTATTATCAACATAGTTTTGGTTTAGGTGAGCATTATAATTCCTTACATGATGCTACTGCTGAAGAGTAGTTTCTTTTCTCTACACCGATAAATTAATCTTATATACAGAGTTTATTGTTTCTTTTTTCTAATTACAAAAAAGTATTTACACGTTGACATTATCTATTTCCTACCTTTAATGGCCGTTGCATTGAATGTGAGTAGGTCACCATCTAGAACTTCGTAATTTTTGCCGACTCTTTGAACTTTACCTTTACTTTTTAACATCTTCTCATCAAATGGGAGATCTAATTCCTTCATAACATCATATTTAATTAATTCAGCGTTGATAAAGGTCTTTTCAAAGTCAGTGTGGATAACGCCGGCCGCTTGTGGACATAAAGTATGCTGTCTAATGGTCCATTGTCTAGCTTCGATCGGACCACAGGTGTAAAAACTAATTAAATTTAAAGCTTCTCTCATTGCTTGGATAATTTCAGGTAAAGCTGAAGTTTCATGTGTTGATTCTGGATGATCTTGGTTTAGTTCAGTTTCATATCCAGCGGAAAATAAAATAACTGAAGAACCTTTAGCATTTTCATCTACCCAATTTTGAATATCATCCAAAAATTCGTTCCTCTGGGCTAAGAAATCTTGTTCATTAACATTAACTAAAAACACAGAAGGTTTAGCTGTTAATAAATTATGATTATTCAGAGCTTCAATTTGTTCATTTGTCCAATCCGGGTTACTGATAAGTCTTTTACCTTCCATTAAATAATCATATGCAATATTTAAAGTATCTAATTCCAATGAAGCTATTTCAACAGGTTGACGGCCACCTTTATTTCTCAATTGTTTGGTTATTCTTTCAATTCCATTTTCAATAAATTCCATATCTTTCAATAACAATTCGTCTTGTACAATAGTCAAATCTCTCACTGGATCTACATTACCTTCAATATGAGTAATTTCATCATCTTCAAATGCACGTACAACCTGAAAAATACCATCAACGGCTCTAATATCAGCTAAGAACGAATTACCCAAACCTTTATTATCACTTGCACCTCTAACTAACCCTGCGATATCAAAAATTTTCAATATCGATGGGACTTTTTTTTGAGAACCATATAAATGAGCTAAATGATCGAGTTTTTCAGATGGCACTAAAACTCTTGCTTCTTCTGGTTCAATGGTGGCAAATGGATAATTGGCTGGGTTACCTAATGTACTCTTTGTTATAGCTTGGAAAAAAGTGGATTTACCAACATTAGCTAAACCAACAATACCACTTGTTAAATTATTTGAAGGTCTTCCGAAAAGAACTCTATGAGGAGCTTCTGAAGCGTGCTTCTTCCCATGATGAGCAGAGTAGAATCTTATGGACTGTCGTATCGTGTTAGGTCTCATTCTTGATTCTAGTTAAGGTAGTTGGATGTCTGAGGAACTCAGATGTCCATGGAATACTTACTATTCATATGCCGTCATTTTTAATTTGAAAAGTCAAAAATCTCAGCCGCGCGACGGGCTTTTTGTTGCAGCAGATTTTTCGGCGTCCATTTTTTATCTCTTCAGATTCAATCCTGTAACTGCGAATTTGAAGCCTATTTGGTATATATATAATTGAAGGTTATTTAAGCTTGACTATATAATTTTTAGGTCAATTTAATAAGTGCTTGTAAACCATGTGCAAAGTGAAACTGATTCAAAAGAGCTAAATTTGACTAACTCAGGAGCGGACGACAATAAACAGAATTGTTAGTCGACAAAAAGGAAAGAAAGGTTCTCTAACTTCAGGGGCAAAATCGTTATACGCCTATATACATATATATACGGAAATCATGACATAATTAACCTTAAATTTATATAGCAGATCAATCAAATCTACAAAATTATCTATTAGGGTTATGGGCTTGATATACTTCATGTATGTGATTGCTTTGTGAGTTCACTCGATGTAAAGTCTTACATAGTAACATTAATCAATCCCACCATAAAATTAAACCTTGTATATCATCATGACCCAGGACTCCAATAAACAGCTAGATAAAGTAGCTAGACCATTTGACTAGCCCCCCTGTTTTCATTATATATAAAATTGATAGATTTGCCTACCTTAAACTACTAAACTCGCAATAACGGTCAATAAATTTTTCCTTCAAAAATGATCTCTGAAGCTATAATATATATTAATACAAGTATTCTCTTCGCTCCTTACATTAACCCCATACTTCGAAAAAGCTACATATGGCAAAGGAATAAAACCTGAAGGTACTAATACCCAACTTTAAATATTCTGTATCGCTCCAGGGGGGTGCATCGATTCTGTTATAAATAAAGAAAGGTACGCAGACACAGGCAAAGGTATTATATTCCATAGTAGGTATACAGCTTATATATATGAAGGAATATAACTTAAATAAATTGAGACTGCATGGAGTTGCTTCCTTCAGGCAAACTAATCTTCATCGTTGTTATAGAACACGCCTAAAGGTATGGTGATAAGGAGGGTAGAATGCATGTGGGCGTCTGTAGGCATAGAGATACGCATATATAGCCTTATTTAAAATACATCATACATCATAATTGTATTGCTAGATCAGATCTATTAATCCAATATTGGTTATATATTTATAGCTGTAAATATGTAAACAGGCATACATACATGTATACTTAGATCAGATTTTAGCATGTTTCAGTCATTAAAAAGGAGACTAGCTTGTGTGTTTGGACTAATTATCGGAGTCAAGAGGATAGAAAGAATGATATTGTTACCAATCAACCTGATCTACTAATCTGCTATTATATCAGAATCTTTTTCTTTTCAATTAGAACAGTTTCAAGAGCATACCATACGTACTTAAAACCTGAACTAGTCTTTTAAACTGCCCACCTAAGGTTTCACAAGTCTATATAAGTACTTATACAGGTCATATATTATATAGATGGTAGTAGCTGAGTATGCCGTAAACGGACTGACAGGCCACCTTTAGTCTTGATTGCGAAATAGACGCTGAAAAGCTTTTGATCCCTTTTCAATTTAAATAGGGCACATTTTATCCCCATTAACCTATTAATAACCGCTTGTTATAGAATGACAGAAAGCCCTTATCTACATAATATGCAGGTAAACAAATCCCATTATTACGTAACTGATACAATAATTCCAATCAAAATCGATAAATATTCCTTGATCGGCATTGCTTGGAAACTATGAAATTATAGGAAGCTTTAATCGGGAATTGGCCATCCTGCATATTAAAGGGTTACTTGATCAAAGAATCAAAGTCAAAGTAAGTCAAAGTTCTTCTTCTACGTATAATTTGGGTTTGGTAAAGACGTTTATTTGATATGCTATAGCACCGGCCGCCTTAATCTGGGTCCTGTATTTATGTAGCGGACCTAGATCATGATGATGTTTGGTCCGCTAAACTGATCTCGAATCCATTTAACGAAAAGTATAATCCATATATATATATACTGACTAAATCCAAATTACGTATATAGGTGAAATTAACTGTTATATAATTTTTCAAGGTATATATATATAGGATGGCCGAGATCAAAATTTAACATTTGAAAATTTAAGTATTCTCTCAGATTCTCAGGCTCTTAGCTAAGCTGTCCTGGAAAACCATATAGAGAGTATTACCGTAGCAATACAACTTCCTTTACTTTTATCCTTCATTTAACGTTGGGTGCTATACTAAGTATATATTTAGTAACCAGCTGCCTCAGTTATACTTGTTTTAGAGCACCTAGTCATATAACTATAGTGATCAACTGAGGAAAGAATAGACAACGACCCTATTATACCTTGTAATAGGCATACTGTATACGTGCCTGTAAAAAATGCGGTTAACATACCTTAAAACAGACTTATATGCATACTAACTTAATTTAAAGTGTACCTTACGTATCATATCTAATCTCGTAGGACTGACTATACACGGCATTTGAGTCTGGCTCAGTAATATTTATTATACATGTAATACATGGAAGCACTGCTCCCTTAAGGCAGGCATTTTCGATGGGTAAAAGACTAGAAAACTCTGATCTCTATGTAATTGTCACTAGTTAGACAGAGTCCGCCCTCAGTGGATGCACTGGAACGTTAGATCATGGTCGATGATGATTCAATGATCTAGAATACTATTAATTAATATGTGTTAAAAATGACAGAGTCAAATATTGAGATTGATTTAATGTTTCTTACGTATGGGGAATTTGGTGTTCTCTAGGCTTTCGAGGGTTTTCTGTCTAGTACGGTTTCAACCGGTTTCGACCAGCTTCCATAGTTTTCGAGCTACTGCAAAGTACTATTAGAGAAGAGCTTTTTGTTTTTTCCACTACATTAAGAAGAGAATACAATATATGATTTTATGATGTTAAAACTATAGAAAAAAAGAGAGCAAAGAAAAGAAAAGAACAGAATAAAATGACACTTTGAAATCAAAACGTACATTCATTCAAAACGTAGAAGAAGCAAATTTTAAATAATAAAGTATAAGACTTGTTAGAAAGAGCACACATGACAAAAAAGGACAAACTGTACGTATTGAGTGTGCAAAACAAAAAAAGGGGAGCTTTTTTAAAATTGTTTTTGTTGAAATTATTTTTTTTGTGTTTTTGTTTTGGAAAATATGTAATTTATTTATTGAATAAAATGATGGATGACGTACGTTAAAAAACTAATGCAAAATATGACGATATATGTTAAAACGAAGAAATTGTAACTTATGAAAGATGGGAAAAAAAAGTAAATTGAAAAGATTATATTAGATAGCAATGGAGGAATGAATGTATGTAATAGGGTATATAGACTTGTGCAAACCTGCTAGAAACCTAATCAAAAAAAAAAAGAGAAGTTAATTAATTAAATTATTAAAGGCAATGTTTAAATCCTTCTTTTCTTTAAACACTTTCCCTCTTCAAAATCATGAGTACTTTGACAAGCTATTGCGCCAGACTCACAGCCAACAACCGATGTCTTACATGGGAACCTTTGTTGTGAGAGCATGTATGAAGGCTGTGGAGCCGATAATTGTACAGGAGTTATTATTTGTTGTCCATTGTCACTACATATATGGGGGAATGCATGATGACCTCCAACAATCATTGATGATGAAGCGGATAACTTTGGAGTTGTACCTGGAGTTATTAACTCGGTTTCTTCTATATAGGATTTGAAAAAAGTACCACTTGATTTTCTTGAATTGGAAACAGGTTGAACATGATAAAGAGGAGGAGAAGGTGATGATTTGTGTTGATTCAACGTTGGAGAAGCAATTGGAGAAATAGGAAAGCTTGGATACTTCATAAAATCTTGCAATGGAGATTCCAAAAACTTTGAAGATCTTTTGTACATCAAAGAGTTGAATTGTTGTTGTTGTTGATCCAAAAATAAAGCCAAGTCTATTAAGTGATAAATGATGGCATATTTATAAGGATAGCCACCCTCAACAGCACAAGATCCGACAGACTTGTCAAGATACTTGGAGTTAGCAGCAGGCGGTATAACTAATAATGAGTTAACCAAAAGAAGTTCCAATTCATCAAATTCTTGAGATAGTTGTTTGGGTCTATGATTTAAAAGAGCAGCGTTAGTGATCACCATGGCGGCGGCTGCAATCGAACTAGGTGAATAATTGAAGCAGATCTCTTCATTAAATTCAGCAAGTTCACATAAAAAGATAGACCCATATCTTCTTTCAATGCTATTTGGTTCTGATGGGTTCAAGAATAATTCCAAGAAGGATTCTGAGGTTGAATAAGATAGATCCCAACTTAAAGAAGTCAAAATTTTGAATTCAGTGTGCAGGAATGTTGCTTTATATGAAGATTCGTAACCGGCATGACGAACCAAAGCACTTAATAGTTTACCTTTAGGTTTGTTTTCATTATATTTAGCAGAGATCCATAAGCAACAGTAACCGACCATTTTATAATCTTCAGGATCAACCTCGGTGAATGAAGTATATCTATCTAGAACATTAACACCAATTGAGAAAGTAGAGGTGGACCAACTTAATTTTCTGCAAACTTCAAACAACGAACTTAAAACTGTGCTTCTTAAACATAAGATTTCTTGTTGAAAAGGTTGTGGAACTGGCGATTCTTCAGAATCAAGTTCGATCTGTGTTAGATGATTATGGATGTCTTTTCTATATTCTTGGACAGCGAATTCGTGAGCACGTTTCTCCATGAATTCAACGATAGCCTGATTTTTAGTATTTGGAGTCATGATGTGTGTATCTATATGTGTGTGTATATGCTGAGTCGTGTATTTGTAATGTAAATATGATGCTATAGTAGAATGAAAAAATAATTGAAAATCTTGAAAGCATGCAAAAATGATGAAATTAAGCTAACAGAATGCAGAAAAGGAATGAATAATAAAACGTAATATATATGCAGACGAAGAGTCCTTGTTTTTTTAGAGTTTTTGAAGAAAATAGAGCAAAGAGAATGACTTAAAAGTATGAAATGTCCAGCAATTTGGGGGAATGCAAATTGAGAGGAGAGTTTTGAAAAGAAAGAATGTGAGAAAGTTAGACCTTAAAGAGTTGTCCAATTGCAGTAAGTTAGCTATTGAATTGAGACAAGATAAGTGAGTGAATGAAGCCTTAGGGTCTGAACCGGGATGTTCAATAATTGGGATAGCAGATGCAATTGAGATCTCTTGTGGGAGTGTCTGTGGGGGAATGGAGGCAAGAGATGAGATGAGCTTAGGGGTAGTGGATGTAGGTCTTGTGGGAGGCAAAGAACGACTTGAGCAAGGTTGATGGGTGCAAGATATACAACAGCTGGGAGGTGGGAATGGAGGTGGGAAGGGAGGAATTGAGCAGATATATAAACCAAAGCGAAAGAGAAAGAGAGTCACAGTCACAATCAATTAATTCAGTTCCGAATCCAGATTCCAGAGGAACAGAACGGAAGAAGAAAATGAAGAACTACTAGCTCCAGCACTAGCTCTGGCAACTGGCCGGCCACTCCACTCCAAATCGAAAACCCTCCTCAAATCAAAGAATGTGAAAAAATTATCAGCCGCACCCAAAATCCAAAACCAAAAATCGCGGGTTTTTCGGGCCTCGATCACTCGATTTCGATCCCCGCTTCGTCGAGTCGCTCGCTTAACTCCAGCATCACGTCGGCGACCTTTTTTTTTTCAAGACCAAGTCCGCGAGTTTTATTTTTTAAGGTGACAATAAGCTGCAGCTGATTAATCCAAGAATTTCCTCTTTGGCTTAATTGTATGCATATCTCGCCGTTGAAATGCCCAACTCTATCACTTTTTTCATCTCTTGATTGAATATATCAGATTTACTGTCCCAACAACCACCTGCTATAATTACTCGTATGTACAAGTCAAGTTTCTACGTATTCATTGCATGTATACTTAGCTCGCAACATCGAATGATCAGTGACCGATCGCACCACAATTTGCGAATTTGCTTAACTGGACCGTTAAAACACTATTTTGCGGCCCTTTGAATTCATTTTTTAAGTTCGAGCTCAAGAAGATGAATGTTCTAGCTCTCACCAAGTCAATCTATACATCAACAGTAATGCTAACAGCGCATACCAAAACTTACAATTTACCGACCAACATGTAACAATTAGTGGATGATCACATCCATCGAGCATATCTATAGATCATCTGAAAAAAATTCAGTTGTCCTCACCAACTTTGGTAATCACCTTACCGTTACTATAGCATGTTGGCCAGCAGCTCCATTGAGACACCCCCCTTTAAGAATTTCCGCCAACACAGATGCATCGACCGACGGATATTAATAGATGATCTTGAGCAATCGTAATCTTGGATTTTAAGAATACCTACCTACATTCAAATTAATATATTGTACTTATATACCACCAGTCTTCAAGCAAGCTATGAATGATTATACAATATTATATACGGGAGCGGTTTGAATTAAAAGAATCGCATGTTCCTGCTATTGGCCGAGGGTGTATAACTGGTAACTTCGAAGTTCAGCGGCCAGATCGTAAGAGAGAGACAGCTTTAATTAAGGTTATACCATACATACTTGTTATAAACTTAACTTGACAGCTTCCATATCATTGTCCATATAATATTGGTCTTTAGTAGCTGTAGCTCGTACTCTTTTTGGAAAATTATAAAGATCAGATTCTCCCGAATTGTGCAGCGTCAAAAATGTGAGCATAGCGCTGCTTACACCAAAAGTTGTCGACAACCCCCTGCATCATCATATATAGGTCATAGGCCCTATAGTTCAACTTTTTATCTTTCTTTTGATTTAATTGATAGTTCCCCCAGCCACCAGTGTTCTCTCATTATTCCCTCATACAATACGATGGAATTTAATGATCTCCTTAATTCGTCCAGTACAATCGAGCTGTATCGTAGGCAATAAATAAGTACTCGATCTGATAATATAGAAAGACCGAGGATTTTATCAATTAAGTCTTGCTTGTTCACCTAGAATTTGCTGTATATATAAATCATACAGATAGAAATTAAGTAAATTTTCGCCTGGCGATTAATTCAAAATTGTTGCGGCAGTTTTTTTAGTCAAAGCTTCCACGATATGTCAAATTTATGACGGTGTAGTTTCAACTCATGCAGAGGGATCATAATCTCAAACAAATAGTCCATGGCTCTACGCACAACGATGTAATAGTTGTTTGCACAAATTTAACCTTAAACTAGGTCATGCTATTTGAAATTATGGGAAATTACACCGTTATTATAGGTTATAGTGGTGCGTGTACTTGGTACAATGTGTTTCAAGAACTATTTTAAGATATAAAGGCTGATTAGTTTTGTTCAGGGTTAATACGATATTAGAGTTCATTTTCATACGCCTATACGACTAACCTATCTTTGTAGATTATATGCTAGTTCAGTTTAAGAAATCAAAGGCAAGCCTATTGAAGACTATAATTGTTTCATTATATATAGGAAGTAAAAAGTGAGCACGTTCAGTACTGGCCGGAACTGAGCTCGGCATTAATTAAGGAGATTTATCTATTATCTTTGGTATAACTACTTAGTTGTGGTTATAGACTAGCCAGAGTCATCTGGATACTCTATATATAACATATATATAACACATGTCATCACTCTCCATAGTCGTATGTTTACTGACGAGAGTATTATATTTGAAGGCATATTCATGGGGCCACAGCTTTTGGTCGAGATAAACGTTATTTAGAACTGGTTTTGCAATTAGTAATATAGAGTCTATGTATATATATGGGACTCACACGAATCATCATTCTCTTTCTTTCTCCGTGTGGATCCCTTCGATCATCAAATTCCGTCACTGGGACTATCAAATTTCAATTTCAATTTCAATTCTTGGATCGATGTTGAGACTCCAGTCATAGAATAGACTTACTTACTAACTACCAAACTTGTTAGAGAGTTAAATGCTGCGACGTGTCGAACTAAAGAGTTTATAATTCATGTGTATCACTCTCATATTCAAGATCTTGTATATCAGCCAGCTGTACACAGACACGCCGCATATAAAACTTCATGCTTGAGGAACGCTGTGCCGAGTTAAATGCCTTGGTTCGGTTGTAGTTGCTTAGTGATGTGTTTATGGGCTAATGTTGAAATTTGTAAAACGCCCATACGTCCTTACGGGGTGCTTGAGGAAGATCGAGTCAATGGCGGATATGGCTCTACAGCAGGATAGTTTGGCTGTCTCCAGGGTCCACGTATATAATAAGTTCTACTTAATTGTTAATCCAATTAAATTATACCAGCTTTGTTCAATTGTCTTCATAAAAATTTCTAATTTAATTGTGATACAAACACCCTATAACGTTTATGTGTACAACGGATTGATTGTAAAATTTTCATGTAATCAATATAGAAACTATGCCACCAAAATTTATATCAAAAATTTAAATCAATCAAGTCATACATATATGGACTCAAACTGAAAACGTCTGGAGATACGGAGACAGACGATCAACTGAATGGTCGACAGCGACTTCATCATCGGCCTACGTTATATAGTTGAAGCTGTCCGTGATATATATATGCACGACCACTTCCAGTTTAGCATTAAAGCTTGATTGTATCACAGTGCGATTGGACAAATTATACCAGCAAACTGAGAGCCACATATGTATATGGCCACGGGAGATATAGGTCAAAATGATAAGAGTATTGATCCGGAAGCATCCTTGGTGTTTTATTCTTTGATTGTCCAAAATTTATTTCACTCAAGATTTTATTCTTAAATTACGTCCTGTGTATGTTGCTCTTCATATACATGTACTTCAAGCTATGTCATACTTATATGTACCAGTTTAATGATGGGCATATGCGTTCCTAGTTAAATCTTGTTGATTGCAGAATCCCAGAGGTTCAACACCTTATATTAATTGTAATCAGAGCAACCAGGAACTTCAATTAAACTGGATCTGTTTATGGTTTGTACAAATTAATCCCTAAACATGCCCTTCAATCAATCAATAATCTTTGACGTAATTAAAAATATGTCTAGTTCATAGTTTACATTCTTGATTAATTATTCTTATAAATAATTATGTAAGTAGACAAAGAAGCTAGTGGATTTACTGAGTTTGACATTTAAGGTTAATTCTCGGAGTTATATCCTTTCGGTTCGTATATATAAGTAGATCAAAATTTCTTGATTACGTAAATTGCCGTTGAAACTTATTTGAGAAATTTTAGGTTAAGCTTTAGCTGAACCAGCCACCTGTTTATATATACAAAATTGAGATTATACAGCGAATGGCGAAATGATAAATATTAAGTACCTTCACCATCTCACGTGGTTGCTTTTAAGTTCGTTGACTACAAAATGTAATTTAAATAAACTGTTGCAACAACACTAATCTTTAGAAAAAAGCATTTATCCGGAACTCGATATAGGTTTCAGTCTGTATACCCTGGCCATAAAGGTATTAATATGTCATCTGATTCCAAACCATTTTACTGCCTTAAAAGCCAATTGGGAAGCTAAGTTCCTCAATATTGTGAATTGAGATAAAACAGGTTGAAATTTGCATCTTCATATGTTCTGGCCATTGCAACTTATGTATTCGATAGCGATCATTACATCTGCTGACAGCTTGATTGTGGTCGAACGACCGTGGACAACTTAGATGAGCACCCCAACTTATAAAGGGGATTTCAATATGGTTCTTTGGTAATCTTGTATGATTCATAGGTTCAATCATTGAATCATGTATATAAGAGATACATACACAAAATATTTGGACTTTTAATTCCTTCGATGGGGTATCATCATCGTCGATAGGGAAACAAACTAGCGAAAATAACGGTCGACAGAACAAAAAGTATAATACTTGATTTTAAAAATGTATATAATTTATATTAAGCTAAAACTCAAAAGATAAAAAAAAACAAAAAGCCTGAAAATTAATAACTTTGTTGAGGATGGTATATCAATAACCAACCAAACTTATAGTTGTATGACATGAGATATTGAATGATAATAAATGTAGTGAGTGAATTAAATACTTTGAATTGCAGAACTCGCGCATATTGACAATTTATGGAGAGGCTAAAAATTTGTTAATACGACACTTCCAATTCTGATCTGGGTTTTTGGTGGAGCTGGCCAGACACTGTCGACGTTTTATAAAGTTCATTTACCAGCAACGCCCCCTTAATCTTTCAACCTCCAACTTGAAATGATGTGTGCATTTACCACTTCCTCTAGTGTCCTTGCTTTTAGGGAAATTTGTATTTATCAATGCCACATTTTAAAGAGGATAGTTTCTGTTAATTCAGATCTGATGATCAAAATTCAAATTTCACTTTTGCCCGCTACGCGACTTCAAACTCGATCGACCGTAGAAGAAGTAGCTTAATCTTGGTCTTTCAATTTCTGGTGTGGTTGATCTCAACGATTAGCCTCTTTATAAGGCTACTCAGTATCAGGCAATGATTCAGCATCCTTATTGGAGATTTGTTGCAGAGTGCGGTTCTATAATCTGTTGGATATTGGAACCAGTTTCTTGATCAATGAAATTACAATGACCGGAGAAAATTTGACTAACTGTTACTAAATCCCCTATTACCACTATCCCTGACACAGAAATCGGTCACACAGATATGGCTTTTGACCTATAAGTTCAATTTGGTGCTGCTAGAAGCGGAATTCAAACCAATAGATATCAGGATTCATTCACGATCTATAATCCTCTTTACTTCATCTTTCGCATCAACATTGAGGCTGTATCATCTACCCCCATCAACCTTCTCCTCGTTCCCCAAATTCATGGAAATTGTTGCTTATATTATTAGAAAAAAAAAATCCATTGAAATCTTAACAGCTGTCTGAATCCAGTTAAGCACGTATTGAACAAATTCAGATAGGTCAAAAGAAGATGTGTTGAATTTAAGTGGACATGTAAAGGCGCTCACTTAAATTACCTGAGCCTACGAAGAAATAATGTTGATGAAAAAGATGAAGTAAAAAAGATAATAATAATGATAGAAATTCCATTCAGACAACCAGTTTGGTAAAAATTAATTGATTTAGTAATTGATCATGGTTTTGGTGAGGATCTGCTGCAAATATATTGGTAAAGAAGTCACTAGTTTTTGAAATGAATTAAGTTGAAAATAATGTATTGGCAAATTTGGATGTAAACCTCTTATTTAAAAGCATAAAACTGGACACGAGTTGCTGAGCAGGTCGTTGTCTGCTTTAAATATGGGATCTGCGAATAATTGCAGAGGCGAATTGTCAGATGCGGACAGATACATTAGCACAATTATCAAAGTCTTCGCGCATCGTTCCTTATTGTCTTTACGACATTTTGTTCCTGGGGACCCTTTTTTTCTGAGTCGACAGACTGATGGCCTTCAATAACACTTTGGATATTCCTATACATCATATAAAAGAAATAGCAAGAGGTGTTAATAGTGTGTACGTGTAAATGTTTTCAAAAACTCTGTGTGTATACTGAGCCAAGCTAAATAATCTAACTTCTAGATTCTCCATAAAATTCTATCATTTCTGCCAATATATTAAGTAGATCGGGTTAGAGTAAGGAAAGTAGAAGTGCTACATATGCCGTTTCTTTGGACAATGATGTATTCTGTATACGTATACACATTGATATATTGAAGGATGCTATGCGAGCAAATATATATGCTTTGCAAAGAACACCAGGTAGTTCACTTGCAGCACTCAGTTTTACTAATTACGATGTTGCAACCCTTCTATGAAAACCTGCTAGGATGAATAAGAATTATAAAAGAAGTACTAATTTTGATGGATCTAGGCCAATTACTTCCATTATATATCATTGACATTAAGGCTATATACGATAGGTAATATTAGTTATATGCCGATGCCAATATTGGAGCGTATTGCTAACACTAACGATCTGAACCTCTTCTTCAGGGGGTACTAAAAAAGAGTGTAATTATTCTTTTCTTGTAAAAAATATCTAAGTATATATATGTCTTTCAAGGATAGATGCATAATAGGAAATTTAAATTTCAGTAAATTTAAGTTTCAGCTGGATCTAAATGAGGAAAATTAGGAAGGATGCCTACGAATCAGCATGAGCAAGATCTGGGTCGATCGTCCACTCAGACACCAAACAATATACTTTTTTTATAGTTAAATTTATATTTTCGCACCCAAAAATAAAATCTTTCCTATAAATAAATTTAAGTCGATAAGTTTTTGTTGAATAGCCGCAAAGAAAATGATCCCCTTTTTTACGTAATCAATATTCCAAAAATGGTAAATTGGATTTTAGCCCGTCCACGATCAGTCTCATCTGGAAAAAAATCAATCATGGTGATTGTCAGAAATTTCGACGGCTCAAAGATTTTTTGTTAGACGGGTAAGTAAGTGAACTCCAATTTCATGACCTCCCCGCATTTCGAATCTTTTAAATAACTTTTGTTTCTTTCCTTATCATCCGGTTTAACCATGTACACCAGTAATAGGAATTAAAGATCTGTCTATATGTATAAATCCTAGTGTAGAACTGAAATATTGGCTTCAAGCTCGGCAGTGTATCTCTTAGTATTAATTATTGGCAATTATCCGGGATTTTGTCTACTTAGTACCGCCTGCTCAAATAACTTGTGAGCTGTACTTCAGCAATTATTTGTAATCAAATTTATTAGGTTTAATTAATGTGTTTAAAATATTCATGATTCTATATAATTCAAACTAATATAAGTCTGAAAGTTCTCCGCCCGTCATCAATATATAGGTAGGTCCGTTAAATTCATAAATATTTCTATAGCTGTAGTTAACAATATTGAGTAGATCTAAGACACCGACACCAAATTGTTCAAAGTACAGGCGCCTCGTCATGGATTACATAGTTTCATCGACCGAGCGATCAATTGGAATTGGCACACGACTAACCGATCTGGTTTTGCTTAAATTACAAGTCAGAACTGCTTCAATATTATATAGCGATTTTGTTAAACTTTGAATTATATATAGCAGGCCATTTATTTCCGAAATTATATCTGCCCCAATATTTGTAAAGGGACATATTTCAGGTGACAGTACTGCTATGACTACCTACGACGACCAAGTCCACAATTATGCAACCTAAATTTAATACAAAATTACATGATAGATAAATATATATAATAATCAGCTGTGAAATAACATCATTAAAGGGCGGACGCTATAAAAATCGTTCCATGAATCGTGTGAATTTGATCATGAAACAGTAAGTACTACGGATCGATCTGTATTTAAGAACAAGAAATCGATAAGGACATACATAGAAGAAGAAACTGAAATCTGTGATCGATAACGAAAATTATATACCCCGGGACCTGATTTGATCTAAACTTCATTACCCCATACGGTTTGGAACTATAATCTCATAGAAGGTAGTTGAGACCAGGAACTAAATTAAATATGAGACAAATAAACGCCCAAGACAAATTTATTTTTGTACGTATACATCATAATTTAAAATTTTATAGCATTATTCAGGGTACAATTAAATACTGAGAATTTGATCCTTAAATATGGTATATGATTAATTTCACTCAATTGCTTTGTCTATAAAAGCCGACATTTTTACATGGAAAGACATTTCTTCTTCACAATCCCGGAATATTTATATTTTGACTATACATATAATTGTTCACTCTTTATGCATTTATTTGGGTGGGTTTAAGACGAATTAATTACAGCAAAGTAGGCGTTTTGATGTTGTAATATTACCTATATAGTCAAATTTGAGATAAATATAGGTAAAAATAATGAAGGCTTAACTGTAACTTAAGCAACCAAACCGTACAATTCTCTCAAGGATCCATTTTTTTTCTTCATCTCCGTGGTGGACTATTAACATGCATGTATTTATTCATTGTATATAAAGGATAGTGATTAATTCTATTTATAAGTATATAGGTTAGAAACAATTGTTTTGCCCATAATTTTGATCGTACTTTTGATCGTAATTGCCAGCCATGGTTATATTAATTGACTCAGCCATGAACAAGGGCATGTACGTTCTGCTTCAAGTGGATATGATTTACGATATTAAAGGGATATATGCTTGATTTCATGCCCAAGAATGACCAACTTTATTGTTTCACCACATCGGGTAATTTGCCAAACGATAATACGCTATCAATTCTGTCTGAACCAGTCAATAACATGACTAATCTATCAATACCAATACCCCAGCCTCCAGTTGGTGGCATACCCCATTCCATGAATTCCGTAAATTTGTAATCTGGGATCATTGATTCAGAATCATTGAATTCATCTTTGGCTCTCAATTGTGATTTGAATTTTTCAACTTGTTTAAAAGGATTGTTTTCTTCTTCGTAAGCATTAACATATTCTTTACCATTGATATACATTTCAAATCTATTGGAAACTAATTGATTATCAGATGATAAAGATGATTTGGCTAATGGTGATAAACTTTCCGGCAAATTATAAATAAAAGTAGGACATTCTCCACATAATGGTTCTAAATACAAGGAAGAGAGATTGTCTAATAACTGTAATTCTGATCTCACACTAGGGATTTCCAAATTCAACGATTCATAATATTGTATTAAGGAGACTGAAGTTAAATGTTGTGGTAATGATTTACCAGTTTGCTTACCGATTTCGGAGATGAAATCAATTCTTTTAAAAGATCCACCATTATTTTGAATTTTAAGAAGTAGTTTGTTACAATTTTCATGACAAAACTCTAATCTTGAATCATTTAGTAAATCATTTATTATTCTCAGGATCAAACATTCTGTGATTTGCATTAAATCTTCCAAACCAATAAAAGTTTGATAAAATTCACAAGTTGTAAATTCAGGATTGTGAGTAGCATCAATACCTTCATTTCTGAAACTTGAACCAACTTCAAAAATCCTATCAAATCCAGATATAATTAATTTTTTCAACCATAATTCTGGAGCAACTCTTAATGTTAATTTTTTCAATTCATTTTTATCTTTATCTCTTATATGCAAACTTGAAGTTTCAAACGGATTAGCATTAGCACCTGTATTACCAGAGCAAATAATTGGTGTATTCACTTCTATGAAACCTTTTTCTTCAAAGAACTTTCGAAGAACAGAGATGATTTTGGATCTAGTTAATATCACATTCTTTGATCTTTCATTAACCAAATAATCGACAACTCTATTACCGTTAATTTTGGCGGGATCTGTAAATTTAGGAGGTAATGGATGTAATGAAGGGGATGCCAATCTGATTGGTTTGAAGATCCTTAACGATAGTTCACCAACTTTGGTAATACCAGGAGACCCAATACAAGAGATTTGATCACCTGGTTTAAATTCACCATGAATAATGCTGAATTCATCTTTTTCCAATCTCATCACTTTATGATTAACAACCAATTGAATTTTTGTATAATCCTGAATCAAATCAATAAACAAACTTCCTTTGCCCGCTCGTCTAATACTTCTAATCTTACCATTGATTATATAATGTTCATCTTCTAACTTTTTAATATCTGGATTTTCTTTGAAAAATGATTCATATTTAGCTCTAAATTCTGGAATCCTTATGGTTGGAGTATCAACTAGATCCGAAAATTTCAAGTCTTTAATTGGTGGATAATATAACTTGTCTTGGTTCTGGAAGGCCAGCTTTTCAATTTTTTGTTTTCTGAATGCAAAATCTGCTTCATCTGTAATTGAGATTTGTGGAGAAGTTTTCTTCTTTTGCTGTTGGTGTTGTGGTTGTTGAGTTGAATAACAACGCAGAGAAGACAAACTTCTGGGTATTATATTAGCGCCTGTTCCTGTTATTTTAAAAAGCATCATTAGTGTTATGTTACTCTTTGTAAAAGCAAAAAAGAGTCCATCTGAAGCTAATCTGAAGTGACTAAATCTGAAAATCACTTTACTGTTTTGCACTGCGCACGACCTCTATACATCGACGGCGAAACATCAACATCTCAAAACAGCTGTAAGAGAGTGGCAAATCAACTAGTAATCTGAATTCCTACAACGAAAAACCCAAGCAACAATCCATTGAAGATGTCATTAGAAGAATTGACTACCAAGCTAACAGCCCATTTTAATCTGGATGATTATAGCACATGCTCAAAACTATTGTCACAAATTAAGATCCAATTAGTTAAGAACAACTTATTAATTCCATCAGTTAGAACCGCAGATAATGATTTAATAATAACCAGATCAATATTAGAAATTGGAGCATTAGTTTCAATTAATTTATTGAAAATGGAGTATTTTTCAAATTACATTATACAATTGAAACCATTTTATGAAATTCCTAATTCTAAAGTACCACAGTCTAAAAACAAAAATAAGTTGATTAGTTTATATTTATTGTTCTTGTTAACTCAAGATGATCTAGCTTCTTTTCACATTGAATTGGAAAAATTTGTTAACGTCGGCTTATCTATTGATGAACTCGAAAAAGATGAGTACTTATCCATTCCCATTAAATTCGAAAAATGGATTATTGATGGTGATTTCAACAAAGTTTATGAACTATTATCATCTAAACATAATTTCCCGTGTAAAGAATTTAATTTATTTGAGCCAAAATTAATACACTCTATTAGATTGAACATCTTGAATAATTTGGGAAGTGCTTATTCTTCATTACCTTTAGAAAATTTGAAGTTATTATTGTTTTTGAAAAATCAAACTGAATTAAATGAATTAATCCAAGATTTTGATAGTGGATGGGTTGTCGAAAATGGAATTGTTTATTTTGATAAGAACACAACTGAGTTGACTGAAGAGGTTAATGATGAAAGGGCAATTGTTAAAAATGCTTTAGGTTATGGTAAAGAAATGGAAAGTATTATTTAGATGCTACAGATACGCATTTTGATTTTATTTTTTATATAAATATGTATTTTTTATTATTGATTTCAATTTCAGTTGTTTGATATTATGATGATTATGTAATGTTAAGAATTTAAGTCCATGCGAAAAAACGATAAAGTATATGGTATGAAGGAAAAAAAACTATATATATATAAAAGACCCTTTAAAACATCCATGTAGGAGTAATATACAAAAAAGAAACAAGCAAGCATGAAAAATGAACAGTTTTTAAAACAATGAATAAAATAAAATATCAAAAATAACCCTGTAGTGAGACTTTTAAAATAGCATAAAAACAAAAATAAAGAACGTAAAACAAAAATAAAATGCAGGAATAAATGTAAAAAAGCAGTAGAACTTAATATGATTGAATTAAGTATCTAGAACACTGGAACAACACGAAGTGCATCAATTGTCTCTCAGTCAAATCTGTAGCACTTGATCACTAGTTGCTTCTAAAAATCTAATCTCTCTATGAATGAAATCACAGTAATCTCTAGAACTAACGCCAACAACCTTCAAATAACTCAAAGTGAGACCTTTATCGCAGAAATACTTATTAAATAAATTCCATTGTCTTAATTCAAAATCAAAACCTAAAGATTTAGGTTGATCTCTATATAATCTAACTCTCTTATTAGTTTCTGGATCAAATAATCTTTTTTCCTTTCTTAATGTAACAGGATCTAATTTTGGAATATTTGCATGAACAAATAATGGTTTTGCTTTTTCTTTTGAAAAATAATGTGGGAAAGTATGTGCCTCATCATAAAGTTTAACACCTTCAAGCCAAGTTTTAATTCTATTAAAAATACCAACATTATCACTTTTAACTTCAGCTAACCTTTTATAAAACCAATTTAAATATTGTTTCAAGTTGTTATAGTCGGAGACGGGATCATATTGAATCATACCGACACCGACGTATTTTGTGTTTCCGTCATTCCAATAACCAATACTATCTACAGCCTTCTTAACTTGATAAACAGTGTGATTAAAATAATGAGCAGCAGCATAAAAAGTATCTTTGTCACCTTCACCTGATGACCCTTGTGCAATTAAAGGATAGTAATGTCTTGGGCCATAAAAATTATAATAAAAGGCCAGTTGTAATGACATCATATGGGTCTTTTTATTAACTAATAATTGACCAGATTCAGTTGACACATCTGGTATTGTTCCATCCCTATCATGCAATGGCAGACCATGAATAGGATCTTCAGTTCCGGAAGAAAAATACTGAGTTGGAGTAACATCATCATTTAAATTTCTAATTCTTTTGTCTCCTATTTGTTTGTCTATAATTTTATAATAATCAGGATGAGTAACTCTTCTCCAGAAATCTGGCCACAGAACCATACCATTTGATTTGAAAGGTTCTGAATCAAATAATAAGTCAGGGTTGGAAACTGCAATATTATCAGAATCTAATAGTAACACTTTTTCAAAGGAAGAGGCCAATAGAGCCATTGATTTAAACTGGTAACCACCAATATTTAATTTTGAATTCTTAATTTCAGGCAACATATCAGATAATAATAAACATTTTGCATTCAATGTAGGGAATACTTTTTCACATAACTCTTTTTCATATTCTCGTTCAGTTGGAACAATAACTTCAACAGGTAATTTAGAGCCAACTAATCTCAAATTTTCAATTGATAGTAAGGCTAACCAAGAAAACTTACCCCCAGCAACCATAACAATACCTTCACCACTGTATAAGTTTTCAGGATAGTCACTTGGTAGTTCTTGAACAACAAACATATGTGATTTTTTTAGTTCTTTTGATAATTCAATTGGAATTTTTAAACCTTTAGATAAATAATCCTCAGATAACATTGGGAAGTCTGGGCCATGGTCATGAGCTGCAACATTGATGATTCCAGAAGAGCCATAAGTTCTTTCAAATATGAATTCCTCATCTGAGCCAATATTTTTAGAGCCTCTTGCTAATTCAAAACCAGCTCTTGGTTTATTTAATTTGATTATTTGAATCAAATTTTTAAAATAAACTTGTAATTTCTTTTCTCTTTTAATATCTTGTTCAGATTTTGGTAATGTAACGAAACTTGGAGATTGATTATTTTGATTATCAACTTTTTTGTTTCCATCGATTAATTGTTTCAATTTCAATTCGTAATTTTGAATTTCAGGTAACAAGTCTTCGTTGATGACATTTGATGCAGTAATTTGATCGTTATCAAGAGCATCATGATCAGCTGAAGAATGTTGTAACATATTAAAACTAAATCCAGATCGAAGTCTGCCCAATAAAGAATCAGCTTGTAATTTAAGACCAATGGAAGAGTCTTGCTCGTTATTTAATAACATTTGTTCATAATAACTTAGGCCTTTGCCATGCCTCTTTGAAGAAGTTACGATTGAAGAATAAGTATGATAAAAAGATAGGGAAATGATTGAGACAACGGCAATTGCTAGTAGGATCGACTGGTAAGGTTTGCAGGATCTCAATCTGAAGGATCTCATGGCTGTTTTGTATGATCTCCTTAGTTTATGTGAGAGTTGCATAGTTTAATACCAAGATGGCTCATACAAAGACTATTAGGAAAGAAGGTGGTGTCGAATTCCAGCTTGGAAAAAAACAAATCAAAGCTTCAGCAAATGTGTGAGATCAAGTAGGAAATATTATCGATGCTAAATGTTGGCACCAAAAGAGTATCTGGGTGACAGGTGTTAACTATGCCTATAGTGTGTGTGGTGAAAGGCCCAGAATTCAGATTAAAGAAATGAAGCTGAAAAGAAAATTTGAATTACCTACAGAAATACTGTACAGAAATCTATGCTGCCTTTTCACAATTTACCATCAGTAGTTTCACCTCTTAAACGATAAAACCTACACTGCGTTTATTTTTAGATCCCATATGAATTTCATCCTCTTCATTTGACTCGGTGTGAATCAATCATTGTTCATTGCATTTTAGTACTATAATAATTAGTGCCTCAGAACAAAGAGAAAACACCCCTGCACCAGATTATTGGGCCGACAAGATGTAGTATTCGGCTGAGCCGGAGCTTAATACACCTGTGCACCGGACGCCTCTATTATTTGATCATCAACAAATTTGTGTGTTAGCATATGAAGGAAGATCTTGAATATTCCAGCTATACAATTCCCACTTTAATTGTCACTCACTCTTTCGTAAAATCCGACACCCTTCTCATCAACTCCCCGCATACCATCCTTTTACCTTGCAAAGACTACACACTCATTGCATCCCTCCCTGTTTTGTACTGCTGTTTTTTAAAATTTAGATAAACAAACAAACATCCGAAATTTCCTGATTTTCAGGTTTCCCTTTACCCCAGCTTTTAACTTCAGCCTTAATTCAACTTGTTAGTTTTTCCCTTCAATTAGCCTACTTTGAACAATGGTATCAGATTCTCAGTCTCCAGCTGTCTCCCCAGCAAGAAGAAGACGTCAATCTTCTGTAGGTAACATCTACTTAGGTGACACCGCAGTTTATGCTTTACAAACTATGCAATCTCGACAAGAAGCGAGATCAACTCAACAACATCAAAAATTAGAAGTTAATGAAACTTATGAAAATGTCACTGATAAAGATTTAGGTAAAAAAGCCTTAATTTTATTGAAAGTTTTTTGTTACAGACATACTTGGGTAGCTCCTTTAGTTATACTAGTTTTATCGTATTCATTGTTTTGGTTAACTGGAAATTCTCAAGCCAGAGATTTCTTGCACATGTTTTTTGATCTGTCATATGAAATTCCAAATACTGAACCAAAATTATATGGTAAAGGTTTGAAAGATATTGCCTTTATCTTCAATATGATGATTTTTTTCACTTTTTATAGAGAATTCCTAATGCAAATTGTATTGGGTCCAATTGCAAACTACTTTAATATTACTAGAGAAGCCAAAGTGAAGAGATTTGTCGAACAAACCTATTCAATGTGTTATTATGGTGTTACTGGTCCTTGGGGTTTGTATATTATGAGCGAAACCCCAATTTGGTATTTTAACACTACATCATTCTATGAAACTTATCCTCATCATACTCATGAGTATATGTTTAAATTCTATTATTTGTTCCAAATTGCATTTTGGGCCCAACAATCTGTTGTTTTATGCTTACAATTAGAAAAGCCAAGAAAAGACTTTAAAGAACTAGTTTTCCATCATGTAATTACTATGCTTTTAGTTAGTTGTTCATATAGATTTCACTTCACTTGGATTGGTCTAGCCATTTATATTACTATGGATGTTTCGGACTTCTTCTTAGCTACTTCAAAAACCTTAAATTATTTAGATTCACCTTTAACTGGTTTATTTTTCATCATGTTTGTCTTCATTTGGTTTTATTTAAGACATTGGATTAATATCAAAATCTTATGGTCTGTTTTAACTGAATTTAGAACGGTTGGTCCTTATTATGTCAATTTTGAAACTGGATATTATAAGTGTTGGATCTCTCAACCTATAATTTTTCTCTTAATCTTTGCTTTGCAACTAGTTAACTTATATTGGTTCTTCTTAATTTTAAGAATTTTGACAAGATATGTTAGCGGAGAAGCTGCTAAAGATGATAGATCCGATTCAGAAGACGAAGGTGAACCTGATAATGAACGTGAAGAAGAAGAAGAAGAAGAAGAAGAAATCGACGAAAAGAAAGTTAATTAAATCATGTTAATTAGTGAGTTTCTTTTTTTATTCCATGGTAGTCCTTAATTCTTTCCCTAATTAATTAATTCACTACTACATTCTCAATTATTATTTTATCCTTGTCTTGTGATATATTTGTTGAAGTTAATATTTTTTCTGTTTCACGAAAGAATCACAAACCTTTTATTATTTTACTCCCCCTCCCTCGTATTAGATATATTTTCATGAGCTTATTTATATATTTTGCTTGCTTAAAAACCACCCCCCCCTAATTTAATTATTTATATCCTGTTTCTTTAATTTAACCTAATTTAATTTTTACTTGCTTATTTGACTTACCCTCAACCTTTTGGTTTAATTACTTATATACCATTTTCCTCTAGCTTAATGATCTATACTTTTTTACACATTTAATTTAATTTAATAATTTATACTATGCTAGAAAGACTTTGTAACATTATTTACAGAAATGAAAGATAATCCAAAATAAGGAAGAAAAAAAGGTAGAATATATCAATGATTAAAAAGTGTATTTACAAAACTTCGAAATAAACATTCTCTATTTCTTTTGAGACAATTGATTTAAATCTAGTTCTTTTCCATCTATTTTAGAACTTTTGAATTGTTCAAGCAAGTAAGAATCAGAAGTTTCTGTCTCATCTCCACCTTCAAATTGAGATCCCTGATCATGATCTTCGTATTCATTGAATTGATCACCTTCATCGTAAGCATCATTTTGTTCTGCTCCTTCCATTACATTTTCAGTCTTATTGTGGTCGAATTTACTGTTTGGATCTAGGCCTAAAGCAATCTTATATTCAGCAACCTTAGCTAATCTTCTTTGGTAACCGATTTCACCAGCTTTACCTAAAACACCACAAATCAAATTAGTAGCTCTATTTGAATCATCATTTGCAGGAATTGGATAAGTGACCAAACTTGGATTACAATTTGTGTCAACTAAACCAATAGTTGGGATACTTGCTTGTAAAGCTTCTTTTAAAGCAACTTTAGATTCTAATGGATTTAAAACAACAATTAAATCAGGTTTGATAACAGTGCTCAACTCATCTTTACCCAACACTTTACCGGTTGCAATATCACCCATATCTAACTCTCTTCTTGGTTTTGGATTTTCTAATGAATTGGTGATTGTACCAGGAACCCATTTATGCGTCACATAGTAGCCATTACATCTTCTAGCTGCTTCCTTAACTGCTCTTAATTGGCCTTCTTTTAAACCCAAGTATAATATCAAACCACCATTTTCAGCAACACCTTCAACTATTTTAGCGGCTCTTTTCAGATAATTGATAGTTATATCTAGATCAATAATATGAATACCGTTGTATTCACCATAAATAAAAGGTTGTGTAGCATGGTTCCAAAGTTTTGTTGAATGACCCAAATGAGCACCGGATGCTATTAACTTAGACACTGTTAATTGGTTTGGTCTTGGAGGGTTTGTAATTAATTGATTTGGTTTGTAAACTTTAACAATATTTGAACCTAATTTACCTGTTGATAAAGCGTGATATTTTTGTCTAATTGCTAATTCAGCTTCTGAATATGGTTCTGAACGATGAGTTGGGATCAAGTTTGGGAATTGTGATAATAATGTGGATGATTCAGAAATTTCTTTCTTCAGTTTATCTTCACTCATATATGTTTGTAATAGTTCTTTAAATTTTTCTAAAACTATTTTATCTCTGTTTAATGTTGGTTTTGGTGCTGAATTCAACATCTGTTCAAATTCACCTTTAGTCATATCACTTATTCTTTCCAAAATAGATCCTGGGCGTGTCTCAGTAAATGATGCATCAGAAACACCGATGTCAGGTGTTTCTAGTTGAGTAGCAGCTGCATCTTTTGGTGATTCAACAGTGGTGGCTTCTGTTGTAGGATCAGCTGTAGCTGTTGTTGATTGTAATCTTGAAAATTGAAGAGAGGTTGCAATTCTTTTGCTACCAACTCTTGATGCTATTGACCTTATCGAACTCATGAGGTGGTAAGTGGATCCAAAATCTGAGAAAGGAGTCTCAAAGCGGGATTTCAATGTTTTCAGTTTGAGCTTTAACCCCAAATTATTCAAGCTCTGTTACTCGACGAGTTGAAAAATCTTGTGAAGAAAAATGTCGTGCGCAAAACATAAATTGAATACACCCGTGCACCAGATATAGATTTTATTTCTCATTTTAACCTCATTAGTTAGCTAGTCACCTACACATACATACGAACGTGATCATAATACAAAATAGTATAAATGATATAACATAAATAAAACGAAGCTCATTCAGAATAGTGTCAGAAGTATAAAATAAATAAAAGATCAAAGTAACGCACTCATTCATCCAATGGCAACCCTAAATCTTCTCTCTGAGATTTAGACTTTGGATCAAAGAACGGCTTTTCACCTAAAGCTGTGACTCTAGTACCATGTCTAGCATCGACACCTTCATGATCCCAAACACTTTTATGTTGGGAAATTCTGTTATCCCAAATAGCAGAAACGCCATATCCAGGTTTGGATGAAGGGCCCCATTTGAATCTAACTTGGATATCGGCATTTTTTTCATACACATCGTATAAGTAATTCAAAATGATATCAGATTCAACTGGAGAAACACCTAGAATTCTCTTTGTGTATTTTCTATTAACAAATAATGATTTCCAACCAGTGGCAGGATGAGTTCTAACTAATGGATGAACTCTTTCGATGTTCTTTGGACCAGCAAAGGGATCATCTCTTTCTAAGTAACCATTACGTGAAATGTAAACGGCTTCTTTACCATCTAAGAACTTTTTGAACTCTTCAGATAGTTTATCATAAGCAGCATAGCCAGATGCCCAAACGGTATCACCACCAGATTGTGGAATCGCATCTAAATGCAAATGAGTTAAAGCAGATGGCTGCTTTTCGTGAGTTAAATCAGTGTGCCAGCCTTCGGTACCATAAGAATACTTTTGCCCATCAAAATTACCGTAATTGTTATTTTTAAATGTGGTATGACCACCCTTTTGTTGAAAATATGAACCCCATATCACAGAAACGCCAGGAACGCCATTAACTTGGACCGCTTGAGGGTGTTCTTCAACCCTGCCCCAGTAATCACCTAGTGCTCTTTGGTTCTGAGGAGATAATTTCTGATCTCTGAAGAAAACAACCACTCTTTCAGCAACCAACAAAGCTAATTCATCTCTCTGTTTATCGGTCAATTCACTCAATTGTAATCCAACAATCTCTGTTCCGATATGTTTGGTCAAATTGATGACTTCAGTTGCAGCATTAAGTAATGCATTTTTCTCCGGATCAGCATGCTTACCTCTTTCAATATATGGATAATCATCGTCTCTGATTGCTGTTGCTTCGTCTAAATAAACTGGGATTTTATCTTTGGGTGGTCTTGCAGGATATCCGACCGAGATATCGATGCCTGAATCTTGTAATCTTTTCTTAGTTGAAGCAGGCAAGATTTTTAATCCTTCTGGATCTGGACCAAAAGCTAGTTTATCACTTGGTTTTGTACCAACTAATAGATTTTTGGAAGATCTGATAATGTGTTCGATCTCTTTATCTAATGGCACGGTAGATTCTTTAGGAGCTGTTTCAGCTCTTAGTTTAAGAGTTTGGGTTTGGGTAGCTGATGATGACATTTTTTTTTTGTTTTTGAAACGTAACTTCTATGCTGTATGAATGATAGTAGGGATCTCATGGTCAAAGCGAAGGGTTGGTCTGAAATTGGGAAATTGAGTTATTTTATATAACAAGGACTGACTATGGCGTCGGATTTATTTGTCATCAATTGTAGTGTGGAGAAAGGTATGGTAGGTATATATTTTGTAAAGTAGTGCACTGTGGCTGCATGATAGTGTGGAATCTGGAAGCTAACCGTAGCGTGGGGCAGGTGCCTCGGAGTATCTTAGTTTATTTAAATTAATGATTATAGTTGAAGTAATTTGTAAAAAAAAAACAGATAAATAAGTTTATTATATCATTGCAGTAGACACATAAATAAGATAATTAGTGTAAGTGCCAAATGAAAAAAATGATTAAAAGCTAAGAAGGATTTACGTATAGTAAGAGGAAGGAATAAAGAAGAAGAAAATGAAACAAACAAAAAAGACAAAAAAACTAAGTAATTATGTACTAATCAGCAAAAAAAAATCATAAAAAAAGGGAAATAAACAAGAAAAAAAAAAAAAATGCTCTAAAATTATGAATCGGGTGGAATAAAGAAAATTTATAAGTTTTTTATAATAATAAGTTAAAAAAGCCTAATTGAAAAAATGACCATACTAATTTTTGACACCAAATTGTTTTTCAACATTTGCAATAATACCATCAACACAACCTTGGTTGGCTAAAGTACTTAGATCACCCAAACCTTTAGCTTCACCACTTGTAACTTTTCTCAAGACTCTTCTCATAATCTTACCTGATCTGGTCTTTGGTAAATCATCAACAACGATAATGGATTTTGGAGCAGCAAATGGACCAATAACACCTCTAACGTGCATGATGAGTGACTTTCTTAAAGCCAGTAAAGCGGCATCATCATTGATTTCTTTGGATTCTTTTAATTGAACGAAGGCAATAACAGCTTGACCAGTCAAGTCGTCATTAATACCAACGACTGCAGCTTCACTCACTTCTTGGTTGTCTAAAAGAACAGATTCAATTTCTGAAGTTGATAATCTATGACCTGAAACATTAACCACATCATCAACTCTACCTCTAATCCAGTAGTAACCATCATGATCTCTACCGGCACCATCACCAGTGAAATAAAAGCCTGGGTATGGTTTCAAGTAGGTTTCAATGTATCTATGATGGTTTTTGTAAACGGTTCTTGCCATTGATGGCCATGAATCTCTAACAGCTAACACACCTTCGACATCATTACCTTCCAAAACTTTACCTGTAACTGGATCAATGATAACGGCATCAATACCAAAGAATGGAACAGTGGCAGCACCTGGTTTAGTTGGAACACAACCAGCTAAAGGAGCAATCAGATGAGAACCTGATTCGGTTTGCCAGTAAGTATCAGAAATATGGCATTGGCCCTTACCGATTTTTTCATCATACCATTCCCAAAGTTCAGGAGCAATTGGTTCACCAACAGAACCTAAAGTTCTTAATGAAGATAAATCATATTGGTCGATGAATTGTTCACCTGATTTTTTCAATAATCTTAAAGCAGTTGGAGCAACGTAGAAATGAGTGGCTTTATGCTTTTCGATAATCTTCCATAATCTACCAAAATCTGGATAAGCTGGGGTACCTTCAAAAACGATAGTTGGAACACCTAAAGCTAATGGACCATATAAAGAGTAGGAATGACCGGTAATCCAACCGACATCACCAGCAGTGAACAAGACATCTTCCTTTTGGACATCAAAAACGTATCTTGTAGTTAAAGCAGCACCTAACAAGAAACCACCAGTAGAATGAACAACACCCTTTGGAGCACCAGTGGAACCAGAAGTGTATAACATAAATAATGGGTCCTCAGAGTTCACTGGAACAGGAGGTAAATAACCTGGGAATTTTTCAGTTTCTTCATCCCAGAAGAAATCTCTACCTTCTTTCATTGGGATAGCTTCATTACCAGTTCTCTTGTAAACTAAAACTTTCTCAACGGTTGGGCATTCTTTCAAACCTTCATCAACGATCTTCTTATTGTTGATAGTTTTACCACCTCTTTTACCTTCATCACAAGTGATAACAGCTTTACAACCAGCGTCTGAGACTCTATCTTTAATTGAACCGGCAGAGAAACCAGCAAAGATAACAGAATGGATAGCACCTAATCTCGCAACGGCTAACATAGCAATTAAAGCTTGAGCAGTCATTGGTAAGTAGATACCAACAGTGTCACCTTTCTTAATGCCCCAAGATTTCAAAACACCAGCAACTTTAGAAACTTCTCTTAACAATTCACCAAAAGTTAAGCTAGTTGAAGCATCTTCATTATCAGCTTCGAAGATGATGGCTGTCTTATTTGGGTTTTTAAAAGCATGTCTATCAACACAGTTGAAACAGGCGTTTAATTCACCACCAACAAACCAAGCAGTATCACCATTTTGTAAAGAACCTGTTTTAACTTGATAAAAGTCTTTATCCCAGTCCAAGAACTCCTTAGCCTTTGGACCCCAGAAGTTTTCTGGATCTTCAATTGACTGCTTATACAATTTTTGGTACTCAGCTAGAGAAGATAAAGATGGATTTGGTTGTTTGTCATAAAAGGCCTTTGGAGTTGGTCTTGCTTTGACTTGGTTGGCTTCATGAACCACTTGATGAGTCTTATCAGTAGTCATTTTGGTCTGGGGGGGGGGAGAAGAAAGATCAATTGAGAATATATTTGATTTCTTTGAAAAGGATTGATCTATGAAATTCGTTTAAAAGTAAATTTAAAATAAGAACTTTCAAGAGTTGAAGTTGGAGTAAGATGAATATACGAATGCCTTTCTAGAGAAGGTTAATACCAATTGAAGGAATAGAAGGATGTTCTCGGAGTAAGAGAAAGAAAAGAGCAAACGGGTTGCAATTAAGGTGGAAATGAAAATGAAAAAATGCTGAAGTAGTCGTTTAGGCTCCTCAGAAAGAGAGAGAGAAAGTTAGCTAGTCATGTCTCGAGACTCTGATTGTTAGAATCGAGATCCATCCCGCGCGCCGGGGCTGCCCTTCTGCCATGGTTGGGGGAGGGCACTTTTGCGACTCCCTGTTTTCTGCTGGAGCTTCCTGTCTCAGCGTTTATGGGGTAAGGCTCGGTTATCTCAGATCTCTTTCCAGCCGCCCAGATCGTGTACGTTATATATTATTTAGCATAGTCTTTGTAGCTATAAATTTTGTAACCTGTATATAGGTGCACCCACACGTGCA